>CM075856.1:38134283-38166783 GCA_037975125.1 Latrodectus hesperus | reverse complement strand
ATTAACAAATGTGTTGTGTTCTTTATTGTAGTTGACTGAAATGGCCCAGATGTCTCTTCTTACACGCATTCAGATATTGCTGGTAATTGAATATTAGTTTACTGGATATATATATATATATATATATATATATATATATATATATATATATATATATATATATATATATATATATATATAGTGATGTATGTATGTATATATATATGTATATATATATGTATAACGATTTCACTACTCTGATAAATGTCATATATTAAAATGAACAAGTAAACAGAAGAAACATTATACGAATCCAAAAAAACTAATTGTATAGCCACTTTCAGCAAGTTTCAAAATGTTTGTTGTTTTCAGTTTATGCATTCTAATGCTTTTAATTATATAAATATTTTGCAAGCAATTAATACATTGTATTCTAAGGTGTGTTTCATTTATTACATTTACATATTATTTAATGCAAATATTTTACAAAAATATTTCTTAATTTTGTAAATATTATTTATTTAAAGTTTTAAGTATATGTTTAATAAATTTCTATCTCTAATTATTCATGATTCTTACAACAATAGGTTTCAGATATTTGTTAATTATAAAAGGACCCAAATCTTTATGCATTTTATCTATGTGATTTAGGTCTTATATTAAAAAGTAACTCTTTTGTACGACGAAAAAGTTTTTCTTGGTTGAGTTATTCATGAAAATTAAATTGTTGAAATAGATTTTTTGTAAACAACCATATTACTATCAAGAAAGTTGAATTTTTATAAATTATATATGAAATACTATAATGATCACGAAGAATAAAATTATTTCAATGAGGATTTTTGTGTGTGTGTGTCTTCCTAGAATCATAAGACTATATATATAGACATCAAAATTTAAATTTATAACTAAAACTGTATTCCTTGATCTAAGAAACTCCTTTGTAATATCTCTTACTCAACAAGGAATATAAATGCTAAATCACACTAGCATAATTTAAGTAATTCTTGTGAAGTCGTAATCCTCAGTTGACTAACAATCAAATTGCCAGTTTATATTTTGCTGCCAACTGCACATTTTAAATGTCATTTTAATTTAATTATTTTTGAGACTTACAAATTTTTAAAGGGGAGAACTCCAAGTGGTCTTCAATTATATATCTGTCACTTGATAACCATTTTACGTGTAAGAATGTAAGATCCCACCTTAGAATCTAATTATTTTCTTTAAATCAAAATTTACGCGTATCGTAATTCTTTACGTTAAATATTTTGTAAAATGTACATTTGTAAAATATGAATAACTTTCAGATAAATACAATTCAGCATTCAGGCGCATTTCATTTTTATCGATTGTTATTGTTATTATCTATTCAAACATTTTCTCTACAAATTAAAAATTCATTTTTCCATGGGAATATATATTATGCTTTAATTTAAAATTTCTGTTATAAAGAAATAATGATAATTTTATTTGGATATTTGTGTTGTTCATTTTGATTCTCATTTCCTTGAAGCAGATGTTTAAATTATTTTTTATTTTTATTTTGCTATTGTTTTTGCATTCATGTTAAATGTATGATATTTCCTTAAAGTTTAATTATTTTCAGAATTTTAGCTAATAACTTAAAATATATTCCACTTTTATTTTGAATTTGATTCCATTAAATATATTTCACTACTTATTAGCAGATCTAAGTGAAGTATGTCATCACAGACTGAATTTACAAAAGATTATTTTAAATCATCTTATGCACCGGTATTCTTAGATATTTTAAACTTTTATCTACTTCAATGATAGCAATGCTGATTCATTTACCATATACGCAAAATACTTTCCTAACTGTTTAAAAATCTTAATTGAAATAGATAGAATAATGGGTCAAATGTAATCCCTGAAATGTTCAATATTTTGTAACAATACTAAAAATATGCTATCTTTACTAAGTATCATTTCATCTATTAGTACATCTGTTTAGGAATTAGCTGAAAGAAAATACAGAAAAGTTCTTTAATTTGAAAAAGAAAAAACTTACACTATTTAGTTTCTTCAATGTTCTATTAAAATGTTTATTTTATACACTGCTGGCCACCCAAATTGGAACACCAAGAAAGACAAGAGATATCACAACAAAATTAATTTTTTATATAACATGTTGACTAAGTATAAAATGGTTAAAATTATAGAATTCTGTGAAGTGTGGTTACTGCCAAAATCAGTACCCAGAGTAGCCGTCATTGTTGAAGATAATCGCTGTCACACACCTCAGCATTGATTCAAAGAGACTTGGATGTGTTTTTCCGGCACAGCAGACGAAGCAGCTTCCACACGTTGCCAAAGTTGATCTGATGTGGCAGCTGGGGATGTAATCTTTGACAATCCGTCGACCACATGTTACCTATCGGCGAAAGAACGGTAGAGTGGGCTGGCCAGGGAAGCAATTCAATCTGGCAACTGACGCGAAGAACCCTTCGACACATCGTACCAATTGTGGTCGTGACTTATCCTGTTGAAATATGGTTGTGGGCAAACCCTGAAGGTAAGGATGGGCAACTTACTCCAACAACTCGGAGGTGTAGTGTTGGCTGTTTAAAATACCGGTAATGAGTACTAGGAGTGTGCGATAATGATGTTCGATACCGCGCTTTGTCATAATATCTGGTGCAGGACCAGTATGGCATTGCATAATGCAGCTGTTCAACATCCTCTCTCCACGGTATCTCCAGATTTGAGTGGGACCATCGTGATGTTGCAGACAGAAGCGTGATTTGCCAGTAAAGACAATTTCATTCCATTATGCCGTGCAAATCTTTCTTTCATCACACCATTGGTGGTGGAGACTTCTGCGGTTCTGCATCAAAGGTAGAGTATATATGTCTGTCTTGCAGACAGAACATTCTGCTGTAAATGGCGTCGAATGGTAAGCGCAGACACAAGATGATGCATTACAGACTGAATGCGCTATGTTGTGGTTCGTGATGAGGCTGAGATATCCCTTCCCTGCCATGCACACATTTGGCCTGTCATCACATGAAATGATGCACTGAGGTGGATGCGATCGAGCTCGTAGGTCCATCATATCTTCCTGCATCCTACAATCAGTTCTCCGCATTACAGTTGTTTTGCCCAACACAGCTGTCGATTCGCCTGAAAATGAATCCACCATCTCGGGAGGCCACTATCCTTCCTCTATCGGACTCGGATACTTGATCATAAATTGATCGTTGTTTCCTAATGGGCATAATCGATTTTTTTTTTAAAATATCACACAAAAAACACAATTGCTTAACTTAAAATCGTCGAAATCTCCAAGCCTTAAATAGTGCTTTGAAGTGGCACCACATATTTGGGTCTGTGCTGAAATTCAAATAATTTGCATTTCTCTCCTCCGCTATTGCATGTAGTAAATTTCATGTTATTTGAATCCTTCCATCAGGGTGTTGCATTCACTGTGGTCAGCAGTGTACTTATACTGTTTACATACTACTCAGGTAAAATTTTCGCGAATATGATATTTAAGCTTCACTTAAATATCATAAGATAAATAAATGCATAGATTTCTCAGTTTATCATGCATTTCAAATGCTATTTTAAGCATACAAAATGCATTTACGGCATTTTCTAAGCTCATTCTTGAAATTAAACATATAGAACTATTGAATTAATAAGTGTAATGAAAAATTAAAGGCTGATTTTTTTTATACAGGAATTCTTTTATTTTATATATTAATGGTAATTTTAGTGGATTTTCTTAAGAATCCATTTAAAAAAGTGAAATCAAAATTGTATACGATCAAAAATTTTCGACAAGTAATTTAATTTTTAGTTAGCAGTGAAATCGCTACAGGTGAAGTGGATATGTGAGCAAGGTTTAATTTTAATCTTTGTTGAACAATGAAAGTTGGATGTCGCATTTCTTGTTTCTGCGTGCATATTTATTGAATTAAGGTCTCTTAGAATTTATTGATTTCTTGCGACTTTGGATTGTTCTCATTATCTATGAAAACTTCTAAAAAAGACGTTTCACAGTGAATGTTTAAATGCCTTACACAACCATATTAAAAAAAGATATCATTTTTCAGCTATTAAAGTAATTTTGCTGATTAAAGAACGAAAATAGAATATAAACTCATATGATCTTTAATACAAATAAACTAAATAATAAATGCACTTTACATAAAAATTCAGATCTTTTATACAATTTGTTTTATTTTGTGCTCGATTGTGACAAGTAATATTTTACATTACTTGTTACAACCGAAATCCCATGCATTATTCATCATATTATCTATGACTTTAAATATTTGTTCAATAAAAATATTGCTCATGCACTAATAAAAGTTTAGTCAAATCTAAATATAACAATCTTCAATGTGATAAATAGTTTTACTCTAATTTATAAAATTATTTTTTCTTTATATCATTTTTGCATAGGAAATAAAGAAAATGTAAGCTTTTGTGATGAAATTTTGAAGTATTATTGGGCTCAAATATATTTATTATGTAATAACAATAAATCTTTTTTTATTAGTTTACCTTTGTTTTGCTTACACATTTGTAAAACACTTAAAATATTTATGGAGATATATTTCTTATATTCTGAATGAACTGGATCTACTGAAAGCAGAAAAATCATTAAATCAAATCAAATAAAATAAATATCTTAGTAAAAAGTTTGAAAAATACTTCATCAATATACTTATTTCAATTTAGTATACAATATTCCCTTAAAAACTAAATAATATTAATATCAGGTTTGCATTTCTTACTTGTTGATTGGCACTTTTATTATACGATTTGTATTTCTTTTCATTTTCGTTGTTTTTAAAGTATTTCATGTGGTGTTTGACTGATATATCTTGAATAATTAATATTCATATCTGCTCCTGATATTGCTTTATCGATGTAACTCCTAGCTACAAAAGTGGAAATTTCAAGAGAAGAAGCAGATATATTAATATTTAGGTCATATGCTTTTCAACGGATTAATGCAAAATGGATGGTGGCATAGATTCTTACAGTGTGTTTGAGTAAAGAAATTTTTCATGAGTTTTCCATAAAAATTGCATTAAAATATTATTGTCTGGTGAAAAGCAATTTTGAGTTTTCGTGAAAGAAGAAAAAATACATACATGAGTTTTCTACATTTGCAACAGATTCAACTGTAACCATATGATATTGCACATAATTTATCATATTGTATTATTGTTGTTTCCATGATAATATATTACTTAAGTGTCTAAAACTTCAGAATAGATGTATACTTGGAATGGTAATGTAGTATGCTATTATGTTTCTCTTATGCTGTTATGTACTCGCTACTACTAACAATCTAGAAGATACAAAAGTTGTCTGCCTGTCCTTAATAATTCATGTTTCAAGAAAGAGAATTATTTAGAATACAATCAATTGGCTGCATTAAAACATTTGTAATTACTTTGACCATCAGATCGATTGCAATTGACACCAAATATGATACCAAGAGCCATTGGTTTGGTCAGAGATGAGCCCATGTATAAAGAGGCCATGGTGTCTTATTTATAGACGATAGTTAGTTTTGCTCACAGCATTCTGGTGTATATAGAGGCATTATAAAGAACACACTGTCAAAGTATACTTTCAATATCATATTACTTACCTTATATGATAATATGGGGAAGCCCAGGATACACACCATGGTTGTGATTGGTTCGGTTGGTCACACTTTGAAGAGTATCCATTGCATTCTTATTACACCGAGTTCATGACTGTACTCTTTATTTGTAATCAATGTATCAATATTTTATGACCCTTTTTTGGTACAAAAAATGATCGGTTGCTGCTCATGCTAGAAATTTCTTCATATCTCATTCCATTAAAATTATCAAGTCAAAAGCTAGGTAAGTAAAATAATTTATTTCTAAGAAAATTGATTGCTCTGGTTATTGATTTCTTAAAATCTAAGTATCCATACCAATTAAAAATTTAATCACTTGTTATTTTCACAATAATATCCATGCGTAAAAGAATTAGTTTTAGTACTTCCATTCTTTCCTATTGTAATATTTAAAGAGTTAGTATTATGTATGATTTGGAATAAAAATATCTAGTAAAAAGTTATGGATTAATACATAAATATTCATTTATTTTTTCAAATTATAAGAATAGGTGTTGGGAGTACTTTTCATATTTGTGAAATAAGGTAAAGGTAATAGGATGCATTTAAGATTATATAGGTAGAAACATTTTAATATATTTAGTTTTTCTGGACATAGTAAAAGATGCATATTTATTTCTAATTGCATAAATTTATTTACTTAAATTTTTTATTATTTTAGACAGAAGTAATACATTTTTAAGATTTCATAGTGGCACACAGCTTAAATTAGAAAATTATTCACAATAATTTTTCTATGCTTAATATGCAAGATGATTTTTTTTTCAAAAATTTCCTTCTAGCATTTTGATTTTGTAAAATAAAAACCCATATTTATGTAAAATATCACATAGTTTGCTCGTTTAAAATAATAAATTCACAAATAAAGCTTCAAAAATCTTCTATTTCAGAAATTGCGTGAGAAAATAATATAAAACGTGGAAATATTTCTACCATTAAATTTTTGAATAAATTTATTATAATATAGTCAAATGTTTTTATTAGAAAATTATTACTAACGAAACATTTTAAATGAAATTGAGTAGCAATAAAAAGATAATGAATCTATGGTGTTTGTCTTTTTTCATATTGCAAGTTTTAAAATATGGGTCTAATATATATAAATAATTTTCAATGTAAGTTTCCATTTAAATTTTCCATTGCATTTAAATATATAAGTAACGAGTCTAAAATATAAGTTATTTTCCATTATATGTACTAAATTAATATTTTTATATTAATGATAATATTTTAAATGTAGTATGAAACGTAAATAATTTCAATTGTTTTATGTTCTAAGAATTAGTAAAAGTGAACGAAATTAATAGAATGTAAAAAGCTAATTTTCTATATTTAAACATAGTTAAACTATTAAGTATATATCAAGTCAAAATTATACACTAAAACTGTATTAAAAAAGCAGAAATCCAAAAATTTATTTTAAGTGTACTTATTAGAAGAAATATAATATTTTTTTGCATTAAAGTGAACATATTTCCATTTATAAGGACATATATCCAAAGTAATCATTAAAATCTAATTTTATATACTACATCCTAATATATCATTTATATACTACAACCTAATACATACATATATATATATATATATATATATATATATATATATATATATATATATATATATATATATATATATATATATATATATTAATATTTAAAACCTAATTTTTATTATTACATCGAAATATTAAACAGCAAGAATGTGAATAAAAAATTTTGGTTAACAAGCCTCCTTGATAGGTGTCATTCATCTAACGAAGAAGGTAAAGTGCAATCAGAAAATGTCTTTCTTAACAAGCGATGTTTCGGGAAAGTTTTGATGTGAGATGGTGGCATCCTGACATCACATGCAGGGCTCAGCGACTGCCAACGAGATGAACAAAGCCAAAACCTTGACAGGTAGTTGGTGAAATACAATGGAAATAAATGTTTTGGAATCATATATTTTAGAACACTTAATTAGGTTTTAAAGTTAAATTCACACACAAAACGTCATTATGGAATTAAAATAGTATATTGCAAAATATATGTTTTTTCTTAAAAGCTACACATTTCCCAACAATGCAGATTTAAGTATTTAAATAGTATTGGCATATGCTATGTTGTGAAAATTGAAAAAGATTTATAAAATTGCTGAAGCAAATTCTATTACTTGTAAGTTTGTATTATATATTCTTATGATAAATAAAAATAGTATATAAATAAAGCAAACAAAAATTAAAAATCAATTTATGGATTACTAATGAGAAAATTAGACATTCACATGCTACATAAGATTTTTACGGAACACTTGAATGAAGTTCTTCATTTATCTATAAAAATGTCATTGTGATAAATTTTCCGCAATCTGTGTTTTTTGATCTTCATATAAAACGCAGTTACTGCCCTTCATCACAAAATTGCATTTACTGAAGAAGCAAGACACAATTTTAAAGGCAAATAAAACTGAACACAACATGAAAACTTTATTACATTGAGTTCATTAAACAATTATAATTCAACGAAACAATTTAATACTTTCAAATCCTATATTTTTCCTTCAACACAGATAAAAGTGTTGTTTTCAATTTTTCAATTTTGAGACGTCTTCACGAATTCGTTTGGGAAAATAAAGAATCTTTCTCTTATTTTAGGAAGTTTTCAAAACAATAATTCTATAGTGACGTCTGCTTGGAAATGAATAACAAAATAAATGAGAAGAGACATGATATATTTATTTCTAAGTAGAAGAAGGTTCTTATGTATAGCGTTATAAAATAGGATTAGAGTTAGGACAAGTATCCAAAGTACTTGGTTGTTAAGATATTATATGTGTCTCTAATCAAGGAAATGAATTGGTGGACAAAATTTCTCACATAAAGACAAAACAGTATAAAAATATTTAAAAAAAATACATTTCAAAAATTTTATAAATTAAAATGTGTCTAAAATTTTCAATTAATTTCCAAAGAAGTAAAACTTACAAAAATATGGAAATCTATGGATGAAGAACATTTAATTTTAATAAACACTTATTTAACAATAAAAGCCCTAAGTGCTACACTTGCTTTAATTATATTTAATAATTTTATGTTTCATTATATGGAAATTTATAATAATAAGTGAATGAAAATATATTTGGAAAGATATTCTGGAAAACAATTAATGCTGCAAATAGCAAATTGCATAATTATGTCGTTGTTTAGATGTTTTAACGAAATGCATTATAATATTTTACTTTATTTTCAACAGTATGCAATAAATATGGAGTGTGAATTCTGAATACGCACACAAACCAATAGTAAATTGTTTGTGTGCGTATTCAGAATTTTTATAATAAAAAATATCATAAACAAAGCTACAAATTTTATAATATTTTGATATATACCTATAAGAAAACACGAAAATATTTTGACACTTGGTAGATAAATATATTAAATAATGTATGAAAATATAATCTCTATTTAAGTTGAGTACATTAAACTATAAAAAATAAAGTCTTATATACATTTTCATGCATTTTCTATTATTTTTGCCACATGTACTTATTAAATAAGTTAATACATGCATAAAAAAGCACATTTTTGAGCATTTTAAATACTTATTTAATAAGTCCAAAAATGTGCTAATTAAATAAGTTAATAAAAAATAGCTTTAATAGAAAAGTCAGGAAAAATAGAAAATATTAATATTAAAAACTTAATAGTCAAATTTTTGAAATAGATTTTGCAAAATATTAGTTTATAAAATATTTTCTCATTATTCATACCTATGTTCGAAAAAATATATTCTGTAATTTAATTATTTCAAATAGCAATGACATTTCAATAATTTTCATTAGCAAACAAGTTTAAACTAATGAAATGTGCATGTTACTTTTTGGAGATTTTATTTAACAATATACTCTTTGTTTTCTTAATGAGTATTAAAACAAATTTTATGGAATATAATATTTTTTAAAAAGAATAAAGAAATAAAATTCAAATATGTATTTTAAAAATGTATATAATTAATTTTTCAAGATAAATATATGTATGTGTATGTATGCATTACCTTATTTTAATTAAAAAGAAACAAAGAACTGTGTAAGATTAATAAACACTGTTTTTTATTTTTGTATATATGTTATTTTTCTAATAGTGCTCTCTATTACTAGTATTCTATTTTGTTTTACCTGCACAAAGTATAACCAGAATTTCAAAAATTGAAAGAAACTTACCTTTTTGAAAAGGTGTGAAATTTTATTCCTCTTAATAAAACGTTTTCTTTTCTAGATTTTTATTTCTGCAATTATCATTTCATGATGGAATCCGCTTGATTCCCGCGGAAACTTTTCCTGATTTCTCCGGATCCAGGGCAGAAATTTGAATTTCCCCGTCCGATGAAAAGAAGAAACGATCGCATTCTGTAAGCTTTTCCTGCATATCCCGAAAACTACGTGGGTGCACCGCTATCTCATCGCCCTCTAGTGGGCACTATCTGAGATTTCTGCATAGCTTTCCTCTGTAAAAGAAAATCAAACATTTTTCTTAGACCAAGTGTTAGTCTATTTGTCTTCCAGTTATATATTTTACAAGAGGGTTTAAATTCTGACACCCAATTTATTCTCGTAGAAGGTACGAAAACAAGGTGATCCAACATCAAAGTATTGCGCGTGACGTCACGGGAGGCAACAGGTGCTTTCCGTAGTCATGGAAACAGAAATACAGGAATGGAAGAAAGATAGAAAGATTGAAAATATGTCTTGATGTTTTAAAATTTTTGATATTTCTAAAGTGATTCTTAACTATTTTTTTATTTGTTTTTAGAAAAAAAATGTGTTAAATTTAGTTTATGAAAATGCTATTGGTTTTAGTTGACATTAATAAAAATACACTAATTGTAGTATACACTACATAGTTTAAATATTATTTATATAAAATTTATAATACTTACAACTGAACAATATTATTATTTTTTATTTTTACCTAGCTCACTTAAAAGTTATCTGATGAAAATGCAATAGAATGTTAATATTTGATTGCACATTTGAAGCACATATTCGAGAAATTAATTACAAAAATTTCAGAGATACGTTGATTTGTTATATTTGCAATAGAATTTGAATTAGAGGGATTGTTTGAAAAATAGTTTTGATATTATCACTTAATTAATATGTTTTTATTATTTTTTGACAAATAATATAATCAAATATTTTATAATCGGTATTACTGAAATGAAACAAATAATATAAAGTATTATTTTCTGGAAAAACTTTTATTTTAACTGACAAAAATTGAGACATTTAAATAATATGTAAATCAAACTGGTTTATTTATCTAAAACATGCTATTCGTCTGAAAACCTTAATTAAGATAATTTTATCTTTATTTTTCGCAGAACACATACGATAATACAAATAATAAATTAATTTATAGCCAGTATAAAATTGCAGTTATATTTCTAAAATAAAGATTTTTTTGCTTTTATTTTCAAGTATATGAGTTATTCATTATCCAAAAACGTTTTAAGAGAAGAAAAACATTTTAGTAATCAATATTTGTATGTAAGCAAAAATAACATCTATTATCAATATTTATGTTAAAATTTTATAATAAAAAGGAGACAAATAATTTTAATACATATCATTTTTATGAAAAATTTTTTTAAAGAATTTTTAATTAACAATCTATTCTAAAAGTAAAAATTTACTAAAAATGGTCAACAAATTTTCAACTTTTAATGAAATTTTTAATAAATTCATTAGAATGCATTGTTATTGAACTCTTGAGAAACGTTCATTTCTCCGTTGAAAGAATTTGTGTTTAATTTTAAAGGTTGGTAAAACTTACAAATATTTTATTTTTTATCTAATTTAAATATAATTTCTCACATGTACTTCTTGATTAGTCAAAAATAAATATGCAATTAAAAATAAAATTCAGAATCTAGGAAAAATTATTAAGGCAGCAGAAAAAGAGATAAAATAATAAGTGTCTGGAATTAGAATCGAAAGAAAAAATATATCAAATTATGCAAATGTTTCCAAGTGCAAAAATTTGTTTAAATATTTAATAGATTTTTGCTAAATCACATATATTAACTGAGAATATTTGACATGATAGTAAAAATTATTGACTAGCCAATTTCTTCATAATAAAGATCTGTTTCCAATAAAGCTTACTTTTTCACAATAAAAGTCTCATATTTCTATCCATTTTCAATTATATTTTATTATTAAAAATCTTCAAGATATTTTAAAAACAATCTTATGAAACCAAATACCAAAAATATATAGTATGCAAATTAAAGTACTATATACATTTAATTTATATGATTTTAATCTGAATACCGTACGAAATTATTTCTGAACTTCTCATGGTTATATGTTTATAAGTTTAAATAATGAATAAAATTTATATTTTATGCGATTTAAATATTATAAGCTTAAGAATTTTATGCATTTTTATAAAGAATCAGATTAAAAGTAAGAACTTATTTCAAAGAATCTGATAACTAACATCATTTGTTGAAAAAATCTATTACCCTCTAAATCATCTCTTTCGTTTATATTTTTATTTTGTATAATTGAACACATATTCAGTTTAATATATTCCACTATTAAGTTATCCCGTGACAAAAGCAGTTTCTGAAAAATTTCCTCTCTGATGTAATTAAACCGGGAAAAATAAATTTATATACAAAATGTATGACTTAAAGTGCCAAACGCATATAGAGTGATTTCTTTACGCAATGTTTGAAGAGAAAAATTAATAAAATAGATCATCATTAGTTTTTAATAAATTTTTGACTAAAATTTTATCAAGGAATTATGTATTTAAAATAGAAGCAAATATTGTTAGGGATTTATAATTCAAAGTGATACATAGCTTTATTAATTATGGTAATAAATTATGTTAAATTCCCTTTACTATGTGTAGTAGGAGATGCTTAAATTTACATAACTTTAAAATTTATCCTTCAAAAAACTATAACTTTACAGTTTCATTATGAATTTATCACCACATACAACATATTTATTTCAATTTATAATAAAATACCTAATATAAAGGAGTCAATAACAAATTTTTTGCAACATTAAGCATTACTGCCTTTCAGACTAGAGAGAAGAATAAATAAATATAAATACACGAATAGAAATCATCTTACATTTCACACACAACGTAATATTGGTAAATAAAAATAATTTAATAGAATATTATTTAAAATTATATAAAAATATTGTTAATATATGCCTCGCGACTTTTAATATTTTTGTACAAAAATGCTGCCACACATAAAATGCTATATTTTTATGCATGTTTTTTAAAATATCAATGCATGCTATAAAAATATTTAAATAATAAGATGAAATTTTAAATGATGCTTAAAATTTTATATTAGATATTCCAGCCTAATAGAAAAGATAAGCTTTTTGAATAAGCTTACACTCAAAACTGTCAAGTTTAAATTTAATTACCATGAGAGTAAGATTATTCAAATTGTTTAACTTCTATGTTAGACTTCCATATGTAATTCGAAACTTCATTTAAATTGGTTTTATAGTAAAGGTTTTTCACAACGTTGATATTAACATTGAATAAATATATTTGGAGACAGAAAGTTTAAGTTCACTAAGCAAAGCTTAAAAATAAACAGATTAGTGAAGATTTTAGGCCAAAACAGTTATTTTTATCAAGAAATTGTATGCAAATATTTAATATAGTCTAAAGTTAATCAAATATTTAAGGATAAATTAATTTAAAAAAAGTATTTTACATTTCACAGCAAAACTGAGAATTAGATGAAGCCTGCTTAGAATTATGTAAGTAACAGGAAGTCTTGCATTTTGTATTCTTAGAAAACTCTATGAATTTGAATAAATATATGATTTATAAACTAAAAACTTTAAAAATTACATTTTTAAATATATTTTAGAACTCCAAGGATTTTGCTTACTACAGAGTAAAATTTATTTTATCAAATTAATGCTATTTTTCATGATCTATTATCATTTAAAAATAGGCCTACAGAGAAATAATTAACAGTATTCAATGATGAAAAACAGCTGACTAAGTAATACGATTATAAAATACTCAATAAGTAAATTTAGAAAACATATTTGAAAGATTATAGTAATTACATTTGAAGAATTATTACATTTCAGTTTGAAAAATGTTTGTTTTGTCTTTCAATAATTAAATATTATGTATATGGAATTTCAGATTAGTATTAAAATTTAATTTCTGTGCTTTTGTTATAATTGAAATTTAATGTCAATGATGTCCGACAAGAAACAATGACAGACAAGAAAATTTAATGTCAATTTTAAAACCAATGCTTTTGTTAAAACAGTTAAAATCATAAGTTTTAAGTCAGGTTTTTACATGTTACCATATAAGAGTGATATTAAATTATTGACATATATTACCATTATTATATAGGATCAATTGAAGATATTTATTATTTATATGGCATCAGTAAGTCCCAAATAAACATCATGCATTCATTTCAGTTTGTATTTCAAAATACACATCGTAAATACCTTCTCTAAAATACTTCATGCAAAATTTGTACTTTGTGTCTGAATCTAAAAATTATTTTTTAAAATTCAAATTATCTTCAAAGTTATTAAATGTTATCAAAAAAAAGAATGAGTTATAATAGAGGACATTATCTATTTTTTTATGTTTCTACAGATCATTTTTCTGATGTAAAATATTCAACAATAAGTTATTTTCTGTCGTTATTAGAAAAGTTAGTTAAATAATTTTTCTATCAAAATTCTTAAGAATTAATGTTGAAAAATGTAAAAGTAAAGACACACAAAAATCTATGATAAGAATAATTATATTTCTCTGTACAACACAGCAAAATAAGAATACTTTGATATATGTGCTTTAATAAATTTAATCAGACGAAACAACGATGCAATTTTTTACTTTTTCTATTATTAAAATTGATTAACTTTGTTGTAAATGATAATACCTTTTGTTGTTCAACATAGCGGAAACAGAATAATCTTTTGTAGAAGTTATTTTGTTAGAAAAAGAATATCCATATAGAAAAGATTTTGCAATGTTTTTCTTCATAAAGAAAAGACGATATCATTAAGGTTATAATTGTTATGCAATCAAGCAGAAAAAGAGTCACAATGATTTTGTTTTATTAAACTATACTTGATCTATTGAACTCTGTTACCCATCCAAGATTATAAGAAATAACTAATAATAAAACATTCTTTTATTATTCGTTTATTTTCTTTTACAAATTACTAACATTCTCATCATTATATTTTTTAATATATACTTACAAAAATAGTTATTTTATAATGCAGTCAAAAATATAAAGTACAGAAAAAGATAGTTCACTTAAAAATAATTGAATTCATAACTAAAGTTTTTGCAAAATAATCAATTTAATACTTTAAATAATTATTTTTTAAGTCAAAAGCTAAGGGAAATTATTTAATGTTTTTTACTTACAATATTTATAAAATACTGAAGTGCACCTTTTAAATTTATTTGTTTTAAGCACTTTAATAAGTAAAAATATTATTCAAGCTTTATTATAATTTATAATAGAAAATACTACGAAACAGTATATATTTAATTGAACATGTTGATATGAAAAATGTTGAAGGTTTTATTCAATTATAGTTGTTGAAGTCCAATAAAAGAAAAATCTTAGTTTAGACTAAAAATATATACAAAGTTGTAAACATTAAATTTGTTTTTGCCAAGCACAACCGTTTTCAACTTAAAATTTTAACGGTATATTCTCCTAAATTAGCATGACTTTTTATTCTTTTCATTGAATTGAAAAATTAGTTAAATTTTTCTTAACCAAGCAAATAAAAAATAAGTTTTGTGAGTATACAGTTTTTAAGTAAATCACTACTTTCATACTAAAATCAGAATAATTATATTTTCATTTTATTCAAAATTTGCTATTTAATATTGTATAGTATACAATGCAAATATAAATTACATAAATATTAGTATACTTCTATATGTGCCTATATGCATAATTTACTGTTTCTCCTTTAAGCTGCATATGAAATAAAAATTGAAGTTCTTTAATAATCTTATTTGTTTGCTATTTAACTATTTATAGATAATATGTGGTTTGATAAACTATATGATTTACTTCAGATCCATTTCACTCCTTATCTCTAAATGAATTTAAATACCATTCACATTAATTTTTCATTCAGGAAAGATTTCACATTAATTTAATACATATTTTTCCCCATTAAATTTTATTAAGAGATAAAGTTTTCAGATATAAACAAATATAAAAATAAAGAATAACGGGCTATATTGTATATTTTTAAATAAAAAATTGCACTGAGTAAGCAATTTTCTATTGGAGGTATAGCAATGCGAAAAACATATTGAATTACATAGAACAGAAAAATTGAAAAAAAGCAGAGTATTGAAAGAAATCCATTTATTCTGACGAACAAGAATAAAATGAAACTAACTAAAATGTCTTCTCTGAATAAATATAATAGCAAAACATTGAACAAAATAACTGCTAAAACCAAGATGAATGTATATATTTTCATTTTCTCTCCAAATATATATAACCTACAGTACATACATATATATACATACATACATATACATACATACATACATACATATATATATATATATATATATATATATATATATATATATATATATATATATATATATATATATATATATATATATATATATATATATATATATATATATATATATATATATATATATATATATAATATTAAATAATACTTGTGTCTTTATTGTATTATCATAATTTAAAAAAGATATATTACCATAAAACAATTGCCATTTAAACCTATATCTTTAAAGATTTCCAATTTTTCTTTGCTTTGAATAACACTAAATATTGCAGATGGGGGTTCAACTTGAACTTGAGTTATAGAGTTTCGAATATTCGTATAATAGACAGAAATGCAACAACCATATATTTTTTTCAACAGTGGCTTAAACCGAATCATACGGAAGTAATTTGCAACACATGCTGATGTTTATCTTATAAATAGTCCAATAAAGCTACAGATTCAAGTAGGACTATTTTATCATTTAAGATTTTTTCTAATTTATTTTTCTTACTAGAAAGACTAAAATAAAATGTTTATGAAAGCTTTATTAGAAGACTTTATAGTTTGTTAGGAGAATAACTTAAAAATTTCTGTACTTCTTGATCATAAAATTGGACCAGTTTCAGGTGTTATTCTGTTCGTTAGCTGTTATTCTTATTTCGATATGGAATGCATTTTTTTATTATTTACTAATTTGGAAGCAAAAAATCTTACTACTTTTCTAATTTCGGAATTCTTTTCCTTAATTTCCCCAAAGTTGATAACATCTTTATTGTTTTAAAATTGTTTTACAAAATATTTTTTTCTTAATTTTAATAATTTTGGTACTCTGTAATTAAATATAAACTGTAAAATAATAATTAATTTGTTCACTGTAATTAGTTTCTGAGAAGCATGCATTTCATACTGCATTTTATAAATAGCAAATTATTCATTAAGACAGGTACATATATATATATATATATATATATATATATATATATATATATATATATATATATATATATATATATATATATATATATATATATATATATATATATATGTATATATATATATATATATATATATATAAATAAATAAATATATATATATATATATATATATATATATGTACCTGTCTTCGATTCAATAGAGCAGAAATATTATAAATTAAACTATAAAATCTTTAAAGCTTTCAGAACATCTGAAAATGACAGTAAATGAATACTTTATGATCACTATATATATCTATATCTATGTCTATCTATATTTATATCTGTAATATATATATATATATATATATATATATATATATATATATATATATATATATATATATATATATATATATATATATATATATATATATATATATATATATATATATATATATATATATATATATATGTATATATATATATATAATCACGACAGCATGAATGACTTTGAATTGTTTTATACAGAAGGAAAAAAGAGAACAACAATTGTAGAGTATAGAGCAAAGTAGCATATCTGAAAAGTTTAAGAAACAAAAAAGAAAAGAGAAACGTACCCCGTGTCTATGATTAAAACAAGAATGGATTTAGAATTACTCAGAAATTTAAAATCAATGCTGAAATTAAGCGTATCCACATTACTGCCATACATAAGACTATAGCTTGCTAGAAAATTAAAATCTGTTCCTCTCGTAGCTGATGTGCAATCCTCAGCATTTGTTTTGCCTAGTCATGTTGCGTTTTTCTATAGTTTAGCAAAACTTCCATTTTTTGTGGTAAAGTTCTACTCCTAAGGAGTATCAAACAAAGGAAATCATTGAACGCAAATTTGATAATATAAGTGCCCAATTAACTTTTCCTTATTAATCAAGCTATTTTACACACTGATATTTAAAAAAAATTAAATTCAGAACTAAATATTTTGGTGAAACAAGAATTTATCTTCTTTAAATTAGATAACTTACATCAAATAATACTTAAATATGATATTAGATACGACTAAAATTTGTTGGGCTTAGAACAAATTTTATGTTCCTTTGAATGTTGACATTTTATGCTTTTTTTATGTCTTTCTATGTGTACCTGGCATTTTATGTTTCTTTTTTACTATAGTAATTCAAAAAAATATTAAAAAAAATTATAGGAATATATGGACAAAAAACGCAGTTTAATATTTTGTAAACTGTTCAATATTGGAAAACTTGACATTGTTATAAATGCAACGTTCACTTAACTAATTGAAATAAATATCATATTTTATATTACTTCAGTTTTGCTAGAAAACAAGAAGTCATAATATTATTGATTGTTAGATGACTGTAATGAAAGAGAATTCAGATAAATAATATTGTAATAAATATATTTTTTACATTGTCTTATGAAACTATTATTTTAAAAGTAAATTAATTTTGCCCATGAAGACAACTAAATTGATGCTAATATCTTGAAAAGAAATTTTTCTAAAATAATTAAAATTATAAAGTATATTTTTAATTAACGAAGTAATATAGGATAGCTTGTTTTCTTTATTTCAATAAAAATAATAATTTCAGTCACAGAAATTAATTTTAAATAGATAAACTTAAAATAACAATGAAATAATGTGAAATTGCAATTTAAAATATTTCCACAAAATTCTATATTAAAAAAAACAATTAGCACATTCTTTTCTGCAAATTATTATGTAACATCAATCTTAAATCGGAAAAGACTTCTAATTGGGGAATTTTTGAACTTATAAGAATACATTCATAGATATTTACTAAAAAAATTTTTTTGTATGTCAATGCTTTTAATACATTTTGATAAAAATTTAACCCCTTTATTGTTAAATTATATACTTACATTTTTATTTTCAGTGCACTTATTATTTGATTTAAACTACATATTTGAATTTATCTTAATATGAATTATAGAAAAATTATAATTTCTGCTCTGAAAAATAGTAAAATAATATTGAAAAAAATATAGGAAAATTTATAATATTTAATTTATTTCTTTTTCTAAAGTCAAAATTGATTGTCTTTACTTTTTATTTAATTGTTGAAATATTTTTGACAAGATATTGTAATACATGAAAATCGCATCGACAGTTAATAAAGGTACTGATTAAAATAATAAAAATATCCCAACCAAGTGTTTTTGTCCTTTTAAGTGAAAATAGATGAGAAAACTAATTTTAATTTGAGTGTCTCCATTCTGGTTAATGCTGTTTTTTTTTATATCAAATTCATATCGATTATGCTGCAACTACATATCTTCATCAAAATCGCTTCCATTTGAAAGTACTTTGCAGAATAGATATTTCTAACGAACAAAATCGGAAAGAACCGACGAGAGACGACATCATTAGTAAACGTAGTTCAAAACGGAATTTATTTTTTCTTTGCTACGGAACTTTTATCTTGCAACTTCAAATGCAGAATTGAAGAATATTATCTCTTCGAAATCATCTTCTCTTTGATGATGATGGTGGTGGCATTTATCGTAAAAAGCGAACTTGATGAGTTCAAATTTCTAATACGCAACTCCTGACAATATCTATATAATTAGAAGGATAGGATAAATTGCCGGCGATTTTACATATATTAAGAAATTAAATAAAAAAGGTTACAATATTTGAATTTTTTATGAAGAAACAAAAGTGTGTAGCATTAATATTAACCATTTGAATAAATTCTGAAAATTATATATATATATATATATATATATATATATATATATATATATATATATATATATATATATATATATAGAAATGCCGATAGTGTTTACACTTAGTCACTAATTTATATGTTTGGTGAGGTTCTTGCAGATTTGGATTTGTAATTGGATGTGATTTAAATCTAATGATTATTATGTATTGAGTGTATTTTGGCAACATTGTATTTTGGCGGCATTGGATTTTGACTTGTATATTTTGGATTGAATTCTACTTGCATATTTTGGATTGGGTTTTGCTTCTTTTCTTGTTTGATGCTTTGGTTTGATTTTTTAGTATGGCTTTGGGGTTTGATGGCTTTTTTAAGACTATGTCTTGGGCCATTGCAGAAAAGCCATAATTTGTGCCAATGTGGTCAACACCCCCTGATGAAGCTGGCCATATTGGTACTTTATTCCATTTATATTTATCTTTCTTTAAAGTGTTTTCAATGTAATTCTTTTCATTGTATTTTTTCAATGTGTTATTTTCCATTTGATATTTCAATATATCGTTTTCCATTTAATATTTCAATGCTATAATATTTCAATGTGTTGTCTTCCATCTGATATTCTACTTTTGACATTTAATTTTTCAATGTATTATTTTCTATTTGGCATTTTTCATTGTATTATGTTTTATTATATTATATTCTTTGCATATTTTATAAATTATACTATATATATATATATATATATATATATATATATATATATATATATATATATATATATATATATATATATATGAAATGTTAAATAAAAATCGCTTTTACCATACCCGATAATATAAAATATTTTTATTTTATTTTATTACGAAATGTATGTGTTATAAAAATACGTTGCATGCAATTCATTTATAAATTTATTCATTTGAATCTGATTCAAAAATAAATTTTATGCTGATGAACCATAGTAAAATGTTTTACATTACTTATGTGAAATAAAGTTAGAAATTAAACTGAATTACGATTATGAATTATAAAAAACAGCAATATAACGGTTTTAAAATCAATGATTTATAAGAATGATCAATGAAATTAATATTTTTTTTATAAATGAAAGTACACTTTTCTAAATGATATTGAAATTATTTATAATTTCATATTTATTGCTCATTCATATTGATAATTTTTAAGGGTATACATGTATTCTTAAGTTGCAGTCTTACATAAAAATGTTACTATTTACTCAGACTACATTTATCGATAAGTGTCCACTGGCTAACTAATCTTTGTAAATGTCTTACTAAATTTTATTTTAGGTTATACCTCATAGATTTCTCTCTGAAAGCTATAACCCTAAATTTTTGAAATGCACAAATGGAAGATATGCGTTATGTTTCCCCATTTATATAAAGAACGCATAATAGATAAATACTTAATAAAAGTTTCTTTTTCCTGCCTTAATTGCTGTTTTCTTTTAAGCTTCATATAGTTAGAATTTCTTAAAATTTTAAATTATCTTTATGAAAAATATTAAAAAATAATATTTTTCTCCTTCAGACTTTTTAAACACATCTGCGAGGAAATAAGTATTAATAGTTAAAAGAATGCCTATTTCCTACCTTGTCTGACCTAGAAATGCTTTGCATTTTTTTTAAAAATATTTCAAGAGAATTGAATTATGAGAATTTTATTTTTTTATCCTGTACGCTGTTTATAATACTGAATTAAAATAGACTTTACTTTTTCTTACATATCTACTAGGTTATTAAATAATAATTACGCATAAATATTTTTTATGGCTTAAATTAAAATGACAAAATTCATTTCTTACTAGAACGCTTATTTGAGAATAAAAGTACTAATAGTAAGTACTAGTTAAGAATTTAAATATCCAGGAAATGTATATATATATATATATATATATATATATATATATATATATATATATATATATATATATATATATATATATATATATATATATATATATATATATATATATATATATATATATATATATATACATAAATATATCTATATCTATCTATCTATCTATATATATATATATATATATATATATATATATATATATATATATATATATATATATATATATATATATATATATATATATATATATATATATATATATATATAATATATATATATATATATATATATATATATATATATATATATATATATATATATATATATATATATATATATATATATATATATATATATATATATATATATATACATATATATATATATATATAAACAAAATATGATGAAAATCATTTCTACCTTCAGAAAAGTATGTCTTGCTACTTTTCATTTTATAATTTATGATTTTCAGATCTCATAATTTTATTCATATTTGACTTTGTTGTAGCATGATGGTAATTCTAACGAAATTATTGTCAAGATTATGTCCCTGATTTTAAGAAGAATTTTGATTGTTTCAATGTTTGAGGATTCTGCTAAGGTCATTAGAATCTAAGACTCTGGTATCAGGTTAGAGATTGTTAAAGAAAGTAAAATTATATTTTTAGCATCGTATTAATTTAATGTACTTTATAAAAAGCTATCAGTTATCGATTTCATCCCAGATTTCAAGAATATATTAAAAGTTTATAAAAATTATTTATTTTATTTAGAAGAAATAGAAAATTATTTAAGCAATCTATTTTCGTTAGTCAACACCCATATACTTGTTTGATACTATAAACCAATACTTGATTCTTATTTATCAAGAGCAAATATCAAATTCACTACGTATTTATGTGAATATTGATCTATCTCTATCTATATTTTTGTACTTTCATTTATATCATTACGTTTAATATTTAATTCGCTCTTTTCTCTACAGGGATACAATACGAACTTTTAGTTTAAATTTAAGACAATCAAATTCAAATACTTTTGAATATTTAACTAAATACGTTTACAATGTTGAATATTTATAATATTTCATTCTGATTCAAAATAAATATAAATAGTTTTTACAAAGAAATTTAAATAAGAAAGAAATACGTATATATGCTAATCTGAAAATTTTTCATTATACTAATTTAGGTTCCGTTGTTTTCTTATGGAATTTACTAATGTTATTTCATTTATTTCTTAGAAATATTTATACTAAAATGAACAAAACAATTAAGTACTCGTTAGTTTTGTTTTAAAGATAGCAGTTTTTTTTTTACTTGAAATTTAAAAAAGAAAATTATATCAATCTTTATTAGAAATAATTTAGAGTTATTTTAAATTTAAAAAAAAAAACATCGATTTGAGAATCAAATAATTTCATCCTTGAAAATGTAAGTTATAAGTATAAAATAATATGCAATACTCCTTATTTAACTTTCCTGGAAATCAGTCAGCTAAAAATGAACATTAGTAGTAATAAAACAAGTAGAATGAAATCATTGCGAAATGTTTAAAAATGCATTATTGGTGAAATACTGAGAGATATATCAAGTCATTTTTCTGTGGATTTTGAGGCCAACCAAATACACCAATTACTGCCGGAACATGAAAAAACTCAAAGAAAATGAAAAGAGCAATTCAAATCAAACGACATCGTCAGAAGAAAAAGGGAACTAGTATTTTTGCCAGCAGGACAGACAAGGCATAAATCACATACAAATCCCTTAGGTCAAATCAAGCATGGAAGAACACACGCATAAAAGAATAGAAAACAAACACACACAAACTATCTTCCTGCAGGCGGAATTGACATATTTTCCCTGCCAGAAAGAAGGGGAAAAGAAGGAAAAGTTCCAAAACCGTTTCGGAGCCTACAACTCTCGGGACATAGAGAAAAATCTGAAAAACAAAGGAATCATCCATCATGTGACGTAATGACCTTCGGAGACACCAATTGGATATCTCCCAGGTTGAAGGTGGGCGGAGTCTCACTTACTATGAAACCACGTTGTTGCATGTTTCGTTGTGAATTGGAAGCATAACTTTTGCCAGAATAGAGCAGCTTAATGTATGTTAAAGAGGAAGCGGGAAAAACGGATAAATAAAAATAAAAATTCCTGCAATTGAATTGTTGGGGTCGGAATTGGAAGGCGTAGAATAAATGCTAGGCACTGATAGATGTCTCAATCTGTGGCTGCAGATTCAACAATTTATCTTCATTTTATCCGATTTGTAGCATAAAAAGTATACTTTATGTTGACTGGAAATCACACAAAATTCTAAGTAATGAAAATATTTTTCGCATTTATATATTTTTCTGTTTTGCATTTGAATAAGCAAGACACAAAAGTCTGACAAAAGTATAAATTATCATTTCTGGATTCCCAACAACCATTTATCTATTGCCTTTGCTGTTAAAATTGGTAAAATAAACCATTAGAATCTGATAAAAAAATATACTTTATTATGTGTTGTGATTATCGGATATATAAAAAAAATAAAAAATTCAAATATTTCATCTAAATTGCATTTTGTATTTGAGTAAAACAACAATTCTATTCGTGATTTTCACAGAAAACTTCACTATTGCAAATTCATATTTCAATATATTTTAGAGTGTATTTTATTCATCGCACTCTTTTTTGCCCATTGTGATCAAATTTGTAGCGTTTTAATCATAACACTTTAGCAAACTCTTATAGAATGCGATATTTATAATGGCACATGCAACTAATTGATTTTATAACCCATCAACAGCGCTAGGAATTAAATCTATGCTATACAAGAACAATGATAGAGTGAATAAAAGACAGCAAAATGAATTATTTTCAAAAAAATATACAATATTTTTCAAAATATTGCTATAAATGGTTTGCTTAAAACTTCAATGCTATTGTAAGTTAAATCTTAGGTCACAACTGAACTTTTCAAACATAATTAATTATCTGAATTAAGATATTTTGATGATTTTAAAGTGTGTATTCAGTCCTATTTAGAAATTTACACCAGTTTTTGTACATTTGATACTTTCAATATTACCTTATAAGAATTTATTTTTTTAAGCTGAAAAGCAGAGTTTTTGCATACCAGCAACATTTTTGTAAATACCAACGATATTTATTAAAAATCCGAAATAAAAATATTAAATTTTAGAGTAAGGCGTTAAATCCCTAAATGTCAAGAATCTCACGAAGCAAACAAATTTTGCTTTTTTAAGTCTTCATGAATTTTTCATTAGTTTTAGCTCGAAATATATTTGTTCAACTCCAGCAATGTAATATAAGAACGAAAATGCTACTGAAACATAAAGAAATTTTTTGAATAGAATTTTTACTTTGATGAAGGAATATACATAAACTTTTCAAATATCTCCATTTTTTCAGTTTAATATAAATTCCAGATCCTCTAACGCTTGTATCTTTTATAGTCTCTAGTAAGGAAAATCGGGGACGGTTCCACATAAAATGATTCTTAGGATTTTAATCTAGTTTAAAAATGCTTATATAAGCTGATACCAATAAATACATATACATGTACACACACACACACACACACACACACACACACACACACACACACACACACACACACACACACACACACACACACTACACACACACACACACACATACACACACACACACACAACACACACACATCACACACACACACACACACACATATATATATATATACATATATATATATATATATATATATATATATATGTATATATATATAAGTGTATTATATTTATTTTTAAACAAAATGTAAAATTGATACTTTTAGAAGAAACATAATTTGCATTTATTTCAAATATGCTTCACACATATAATTAATATTTTATAAAAATCAGTTTTTATTTAATAAAACGTATTTTTAAAATATGAGGAAAGCATATTGAACAGTAAAATACTTATTAATATCATATTTTTGCGAAAAACACCAAACTATTTTTTTAGACATTTAAAACTATTGTTCTCATTTTTATTTCTTATTGCTCCAAATGTGTCAAATTTTTAAAAGTTTCTTTTATTAGAATTGCATATAATAATAAACTAATCTTAATTCATATATAAATTTGAAGGATTTAGGATTATAAATTGGAAAACATCTAAATATTATTTACTGTTGTATTAATGAATGCTATTAACAATTTTAATAGTAAAGCAAAATATGTGCATAAAATTATTCATCAGTGTTATGCTAGTGTTTTACGCTAGTGTAAATAGTTATTACAATAATGAATTTTGAATTTTAAGCAGGACTTAAAATTTAAACTTTTATGATAGTTCAGCCAAACTAAAAATACTACGGAAATTCTTTATACTTTGTTACAAGACAAATATATGTGTTTTGAGTTAATTTAAACTAATAAAACATGTTTTGTATTAGCTTATGATTCTTCACATGTGGATTCTTTTTAAAGATAAAGAATGCTATTTATTTTTATATTTATTCTTAGAAGTATTACAATTCAAAAATGTGTTATAAATTTTAATTAGGTACTACTTCTCTATTTCACTTTATTGTACAAATATTATACATTTGATAACACATATTTTAAGTATTTTTGACAAGTATATAATCCTTGTAACTCAGAAGAAAATAATGAATTTTTAAATATATTTAACTTCTAAAATTTAGTTTAAATTTGAATGCATATGTATTTTATTATTAATTCATATAGATATCATTATTTAAAATAATGTAAGTAATACAGAAATCTAAAATTCTTTCTTAGAATGTAAGGGTAAATTAAGAATTCTTAATTAAATTAAGAATAAAGATGTCTTAATTCGTTAAATAATGTAGTATACAAAAGTCATAATTACTAATTTGAGTACAATATTTTTTATCAAAAAACCAACTTGCATGCTTGAAATATTTTCCAATTTGCATATACTCTTTCAAAACATGAGGTATATTCCTTGTATTTAAAACTTGGAGATGGAAATTATTTAAATTATTGATACGTAATCAACAGTTATAAAAAATACGGATTAAACAAAATTGGCTGAGAAAAAACCTTTTATTGAATATTAGAGTAAAAAAGATAAAAAAATAATTCCAAATGACAAAGACGAATAAACAAAATTTGTATTCCTAAAAGAGAGTAATGTTTAAATGAATGTTTTATTAGACGGCAAGCTATTTGGAAAAAGTTTTAGACAGCCATAATAAAGTAGTTATTTATGAATTGGAGCATTCTGTTCCATTTCCAGAAAAGAGCTCTTACAATCACTTGGAGAGTTTGGGCCTGTAATTGGTATGACTAGAAAATTTCCATGCATGCTCAATTATTACATATTTGGAAAACACGCTAGACTTTTTATTTTTATGATTCTTTCCTCCGGAAAGAAATGTTTCACCAAGTGAGCATGACGGAATCTGTAGTTATTTATAATAAATACATGTAGAATATTAATATGGAGTCATCTCTTGGATAGTAAAATGCTATAGGGGTTTTAATTTCTCATACCCTTATACCATTACAAGGACAAGGAGATACAAAGGAAGGCATCTTATATTATTACAACTGTCAAATTACCTCTCACACTATACTATCGAATTTCGTATTTTCATTATTTTAGTGTTTCCATGAAGTTCGGTATTTCCATGAATTTGGTATTTCTAGTGAACACATGTCATACACCAATGTGGACAGCTTAACATCCTAAGAAAGACAATTTTGTATTTCACTTCATAAATTGTCATTTATATTTTTTGCTGTATATATTAGCATCATGGTTTAGTTATACCATCAAGAAAACGAATTGAACTAAATTTTTGAACTTAATTTTTTAACAAAAATGTATTCTCAATTTCCAAGATACTATAATTGATTCCATTAACTTCAACATAACTGCAGAAAGACTGAGTTCTGTAAAACTATAGAAACACAGAGGATGTGATATATAATAACAATACTAAAATGTCCACCAATTTTGCGAATATGGCAAACTGGCAAACACAGTCAGGTTGCGCATAAAATCAGAACTCGTCAGATAAAAAAAATATATTAAGCTATTTATTTGTACTTCCATCAGCATTTTATGTTTCTCATTCTCTGGAGATGCCATCATGTCTTGTTAACAAAGTATCATGTATCATTGGTCTGTATTTATACAGATCTACAACTTGCAGCAGGTTTCGAATAGATTGCATCGAAATTATGATTCAGTATCTAAATGAAAGTGTTATTGATGATACAGAAGGAAGTACGTATATTTAAGAAGTGTTTCATATTCCAGTGTATCCGAGATGCAACCGTTAAATATTGATATTTATTGATTACATGCTTACGCCCTTGCCTTTGTGCTCATAATGGATCTCTCATCTCAAAAATTGTTTACGAAATCATACTTGTAAAATTCGGATGTCTTCATCTACTTAAGTTTATGTTTCATTCTCCTTAAACCGAGAAAATATATCCCCAAACTTATATGATATCGTTTAGGCACCACACTCATCGATATAATCTTTTATTAAATTTCAATAAATGATTTTTACTTGATGTTTCTGTCAGTTAAATTCAAATTTCATTCCCTTCTCTTAAATAGCCGTTTAGAAGGTTAAATTTATGTACACACACAACAGTTGTATATTCCACAGTTTGTAAATGTGAAAAATTTACCTTTTTGAATCATTTCTTTTGCTTTTAGCAAATTAATCCCATACATTTATTTAATTAAAGAGTTACTTTTAAATGATATAAAAAGTATTTTTGAAACATTTAACAACATAATATGAGATTAATGAATATAAAATTATGATTATTAAAAAATAGGAGTACTATGAGAGATTTAATGATTCATTATTCAACAAAACCTACAGATGAAAGCACTAAATTTAAGATAAAAATCTTGTTTTTCTATTCGAGCATTTAACAGAATAGTGTGCTGAATTGTAAAATGTTTGACAAATTATTTTACTCAATATGAATTTCCATAATTTATGATGTGAAATAGCTTAGAAAAAATCCTTATTGGAATTATTTTGCGCTGATTAGAAAAATAATATTGTGAATAATGTCATTTTCAGTGAAATAAATGACACTGAATCAAAAGTGGTTTTGATATTTGTCAAGATAAAAGAAAATGCTTAGCAAAATAATAATTAATTTTTCGCACTTAATTATGGATAAATCAAAGGTTTGGAAAGATAGAAATATTTCATGTTATAAATTATAATGAATTTATTATGGTTAGAAAAATAATATTGTGAACATTGTTATTTTCAATAAAATAAATAACATTCAATTGAAATGGGATTTTGTTATTTGCCAAGAAAAAGATAATTTAAAAAAAAATAATAAATTATTTTACACTCTTGATTGTTAAAAAACCAATGGTTTGAAAACATTGGGATTTTTCATACTATAGCTTATTACAGTTTTAAATATATGAAACGAATAATCAATTAAATTTTTAACATTATACTTAAATGTATACTTTTTTCAGATATAAATGTTATCTAAGTAGAATTTATCATTAAAATGTACCTCCCTCTAGTATCATTTGACTACATTTATAATAATGATTTACTTTTTACTATTATCTTAATCAATGGAGCCAAATTTTAACAATTTTGTACATGTAAGAAAAAATTATAATTTTTACACAAAATATAGAGTTTTTTAACATAATAAATCATGAGAAATGTAGAGATTACTAATGAGCCTTACAACATAAGTAAATATGCGAAAATATCTTATAACAAATTTTTTTATTATGAATTTAAAACCTTAAAAATAAATTGCAAACTAAGCAAGAAAATAGTTTTGATGAAATGTAATAAGAATTACTTTTTTTATGATGAAAAAATAAGGAAGAGAACATTTTTCATTAAAGAATTTATGATAAGTTTCATATTACACTATATAATGCATTTTTTTTATTTCTCCGAGTAAAATTTACGAAGTGTTTGAAAGGAAAATCTTGCAGAAAACATAAAAACTTGAGGTCTATTATAGAGTTCAAAATATTAATGATGAATAATTTAAATTCTATAAAAGATGGATATTTACCAAATTGTAATAAGCAAAATCAGAAGACATTTTTCAGTGATTGTTGAGCCAGATGCAAGATAACGATTAAAAGATTGTGGTTAAAATTGCTATATTTTTAATTGTAAAATTTTAAGTTTCCAATAATTATTCACTAAAGTGTTCGATGCAAATTTGTTAAACTATGACTAAAGAACTATGATCAGAAAATTATTATCAAGAAATTAAACCGTTGACTGATATTATGTTGCAAAATTTGCATAAAGTTGAAAATCATAAAAATATTGCTCTGAAGGATATATTTTTTACAGAAAATAAACTTGTATATGTTTTCTAATTTTGATTAGAGCTAGTTTTCTTTTCAAATAAATGAATAATATATAAAAGACTGTGGATTCCTTAATTTATGTTGTTAAAATAAGCAATGACAAGTAAACTTATTTACCATATGATATTTTTTGAATAATGAAGCTTAACAATTTAAATTAATTCCCAAAAGATCATATTCTGTAAGATGCTTAAAACTTATCACGAATCCTAGATAAAAACGAATTTATGTTTAAATATATTAAATACTAAATCCAAACGTAATTTCATATAAAATATAGTTATTAAAATTGAAATTGCAATTCATTTTAGTTTTAAGTTTTTAGCTTTTGCTTAAAGAATTGATATTTTAATTTTCACATAAAAGTTTCAAATTTTATAACTTACCCGTGAATATAGGTATTGTACAAATTTGTATATAATGTAATTATTTCTTTAAATATGTATTTATTTAAATGAATTTTTTAAGAAACCAATATATTTGCATACTTTAAAAAGCAACTATAATGCTTACGTAATAAAATTTAAATAGAAATTCATCAATTTGCAGAAGTTATTGGGTAAATATAAATAATATTGTTTCTTGCAAAGGGATAATTAATATATCTTGAAAATTATTTTCAATCCATTTAACTTATGTTGTTTTTAAATAATTGAAATGAATACTTTTTCTAAATAAAATTATACCAAAAATGACAGTTTTTTTAAAAGACATGATCACAAAAGTTTTCTGAAATATTAAAGGTTTGGTATTTTATTCCATTGTTTTGACAGAAATGGAAATATTTATGTATGGTTTCTAATTTTTAATGCAAAAATCTTACTTCTCCATGTTCTAGAATACTAAATTGAAAGATAAAACATATCTTTGTAGACAAATTAATATTATCAAAATTATTCTGATTTTAATTTGAAATCTTAAATTTCTGAAATGTATTAAAAGATCTGAAAATTAGAAAATACATATTTAAACTACTGCTCGAAGTGACTTACATTAAAATAAATTGAAATAGTGGTGAACAAGAAGATTACACAAAATTAATAGAATATGACTCCTGCGTAATCATAAATTAAAGAAAAAATTCAGGCAAAAACGTTCATATTTATTTAATATGACTATGAATAAAGATCTTGTAATTCTCTTTTTATCCTATATTTTTATTATTATTGATTATTAACGAGATTTTTTGCTCAAAAATCTAATTATTTTTTTATTCTCTATTAGCAATAGGAAATATTTGTTTATTTTAAGAAATACTTTAGTAGATAATAAATTTTATATTCTACAAATTGTTTAAATTTAACATTTTGGGAAAATGTAAATAAAGGAATAGCTTTTGCCTGTAATATTAATTAAAGTTTGTATTTTTTAACTTTATACTCTTAGAATGAAACTTTTGAGCTTAACATGGAAACAATAAAAACTGCATTAGAATAAAGAAAAACATTCAACATATTTACTATTTTAAATTTCATATTTATCACATTTTTGATCAAAATTATATCATTAAATGAATGTCAGAGAAATTTGTATACTCACATTTTTTAACATGCTCTTCCTTTCATTATACCTATTTTTTCTCATTCTCTAACTGTATATATAGCTTACCTGCATTTAAAATTAGGTTGAAAAATGTTTTCAAAATAACGAGTTTACTGTAACATTTTATTATGAAATTCAGTAAGAAGCATATAACTTAATACCATTCCTTGCATTTTAAATTGTTATAAATGGAAGCCTATAGTTTTTGATTTTTAACGTTCTTGTTTTGGCAATAAGAGAGCTTTAAAATCGAAGTTTAAAATATTAATGTTTGTTTTTATTAAAATAAATTCCCAAACAACTTACAATTCTCCTAATTTACAAATACAAAGCATAAAATCAAAAATCCAATTTATTTTACTTAAATAAAAATATAAATTTTAACAATGTCCTTAATGCATTGAATCTTGTTCAGAACTTCATAAATTTACAAAATTGAAAAACAATCAGTAGAAAAAAATAACTTGTATATTCTAATTTGAATTTCAGTAACGATATTTTTTTCCTGAATGTTTATATGTTATACAATACCATTGGGTTATGATTTCATGTGAATATACATAAAAACATAGTTGCATAAGTAACAAAAATTTCACAATATTAAGTGGATAAAAATGATTGGGAACTGATTTTTATCTTGGTAAATAACATTCTAATAGAGGAATACATTTAAGGCTGATGCAACTTTAGACGCATTAAAATAATTTCATCAACTGCGTAAGTGGTTCGATTCTTCAATGTTCAATATTTTGTCTTTTTTCGATTATGAAAACAGTTCTAATCCATCCATGTATCTTTTGAAAAGACTCGTGTTTGATTTTAACCAATGCTTTATGTACCTTATGAAGTAGA
>CM075856.1:37883582-38133783 GCA_037975125.1 Latrodectus hesperus | reverse complement strand
TGTGTCACCTCTGAATGCGTAACTTAACAACCTAAAACAGTTGTAAGGGTGTTTAGTAATCCATCACCTAAACTGATTAATGTGAGCGCGTTTTGGATCAAGATTTCATCAATATTTTTGGTCTTCTATTTCTGAAATTTTGTGGGAGCCCATAATAGTTATATAAATACGATATACACATCAACGAAACTGCCAATTTCTTCATTTGTACTGTAACATACTAATGCAACTTTAGGAAATTGAGTTCAAATTACAGTTTTAATAAGATCAATATGAGTATTTTAAATAAGTAAAAAAATCTGAAGTATATTGAAATAAAAATAAAATCAACTACTTGTCTAAATTCAAGCATTAACTACAATATATCCATTAAGTGTAGCTACTTGAAAGATAATTACTAAACTTAATTTACTTTTAACTGCACAAATGAGAGGACTGATTATTAATTTAAAATATATTCTTAATGATATAAACACATTTTTTGACGTCATGTAAGAAAACACTTATTTTTCTTGATTCGTTTAATTTTATCTACACATTGATTTTATGAGGATTAAAGGCGAAAATGTTATCTAACAAACATGACGTAGAAAATGGTAAAAGAACGTTTATGACAATTTCGTAAATTATAAGAAAATTTTTAATAAGTTAATATAAGAATACAATAGCTATGAAATATCATCCTACGTTTGATTAACATATCATTAACTTATGAAATATACAAAAAAATTTCCTGACTCCTTCTGTATTCCTGTGACTCCAAATTAAGTCATGATTCATAGCTTAAGAACTAATCTTGGCAGTGAGAAGTATTCATAGTTGTAACGAGAACTCGCTAATTTCCAACTCCTTCTGAGGTAGAATGCAGAAATGCTACATCCTCTTAATGTTGTCTGAATATATCTGGAATCAACATTCATCAAAAGAATATTCACACAAACGTACGGTGCCCTTTCACAAGGCAATCTTGAGACATAGAATAATGTTGCTAAAAAACCCAAAGACCATTCTGACACCTTTTTTCAAAACTGGCCTTGATGAAAAAAGATTTTCCGCTTCTAGTACAAATACTAGCAACTACACAATAATAGACTCTATGCTTGGTTATCAGGAATATTGGGAAGTTGTATTTTCCAATACGTTAAATTAGGAGATAAAATTAAAGGGAAGTTACCAACACATATATCAACTTGACTAAGGGCCACAAATGAAGAGACAACAGTCCAAAAACATGATCACAAATGCTTAAGAATCTGGAAAGAAAAAAATAATCAGAATATTAAGAATATATATATATATATATATATATATATATATATATATATATATATATATATATATATATATATATATATATATATATATATATATATATATAAATTTGGAGTTGGAATATTATAGTTTATAAAGAGAGAGAGAGTGAATTTGTGTTCATACAATTACTGCCCAGAACATTAATTGAATGAACTTTATACTGACAGCAGACTATCAAACTGAAAAATTAGTCTAAAATTTAAGACTGTTTTATGAAAAAGCGTTCTTTATAATTGAAAATAACAATATTGTTTTCATATACACAAATTTTGCTTAGTTATTATTTTACTCAATTTATCATAAAGCAATGTGATAGAATAAATTTTGTGGCCATAAGAGAATAGTTAAAATTACGGAAAATAATACTATTTCTAGATTCATTGTATTGCAGGGTGTATATAATTTTTAAATTACAAACGATATAAAGAGTGTGCTATTTTCGGTATAATGCATTTGCATTAAACAATTACTGAAACTATTTCTAAAAGCTTTATGTAGTGCTTTTGCAATAATAAATGTAAACTGTAGAGAAGAGTTGCTCTTTTAAATTAGCATTTGTCAGAGTTAAATAATTTACATTAATGAATTTTTTCAGTTAATTTAATTGAATATTTTGTTTTTTATTTAATACTCAACGTTTATTTTTTTCAAATTCATGTTAAATGAATTTCAATGCCTCAAATAAATTTTAATATTTTCTTAGCTATTTTATTTTATTGTATATTAAACCTAGAAATAGTATTTAAATTATATTAGTTGTAAAAGTGTCCAATTATATAAATTGATTTGAAATATTTAATTTAAATGAGAGAAAACTTTCAAGATTGAAATATGATAATATGAATTAAGGATTGAAATGTGAATAAAAGATATTGAATAAAAGGATTGAAATGTGAATAAAGGATTGAAATGTGAATAAAAAATGTGATAGTAAATTCTGAGTCATTCAAAAGTTTGTAGAATTAATTACTGACTTTTTCTGAACAAATATGAAAAGAAATTTATTAAAGAGATCCTGGCATAATTATTACTGAATTTATAATTACTAATAACTTGCAATCATTTTATTAAATTCCATTATTTCCTTTATAAGTTTCCTACATTATATAATTGCTTAGTGCAAATGTAAAAAATGATAATAGTTTTAATTAAATATTAAGGTAAAATTTTTTTAACTTTTATTTGAATGATTGAATGACTGGCATGATTAAATACAGAGCAACACAGGTTAACAGAGAATATTTAAGTGCAAATTCACACCATGAGAAAAGTTGAATTTTTAAAAGTGTTTAAAAAATTATAACAACTACAACAAAAGTTTAAGGAATCACACATTAGTGCACGAGAAAGAATTGTGTGTGTGTGTGCAAAACCCAAAAGTAATGAAATGGTTATACAAAAATGTAATTCACACACATAAACATTTAAATTATTAAGCTATAAAATTGTATGGTAAATATTTTATTTTGCCTATTTACATACATAAATATAAACTTTTTTTTCATTTGGAAATCTTAAACATATCTAATGAAGTTTAAAATTACCAGATTATAATTTTCTTTTGTGAACTGATTTTTTTCTTATTTTCCAAAAGCATAGCAAAATATTAATTAGTTCTTAAAAGGGTATATTTTATGGATATGATTAGCATGATTTTCAGAAATTTTCACCAATATTTTTTTATTAAATTATAAGGCCCGAAGTTAAATATACAAAAACTTAATTTAAAAGCATGAAAAAATGTATTAATTTGAATAGAGTACTTTGAAGTTTGCAGCTGATTACTATAGATTATTAACATTATTTAGAGCAGAATTTAATAGTCTGCAACAGGATTCCTTTATGAAAAGAATTCTAATGACAGTTATTTATAGAATACTATAGCAATGTGTTGCATTTATTTTAATAATATTAGTCATAGAAGTCAGGAGAGATGCATTAGAAATAAATTATTTGAACACGAAATAAATTGTAAGCACATCACACCTTTCTTATATTAGCTTTTTAGACGCACTTTTAAACATATTTTACTTTATAAAATTAAAATTAATATGTAGTCGAAGAAAATATGAATATTTTCTGAATTTTTAAAATATTGCCATATTTTCATACATAATTTTTTTAAAAATTTGATATTAAAGAGCTTAATTTCTTTTGCTTAAATAGTTACATTTCTCAAAAATTCGTATTCTGAACCACATAATTTTAAGCATCTAAATGAACATAATCATTACTAATAAGAATAATATTTTTAAGTGTGTAACAGTTAGTACATTTAAAATATATTAAGCAAAATATTTAACGTCAAATAACTAAAATGCTACTAAATATTTAATCGGGTATAGTTTGAAGAATATCTATTAAATAATTATATTTAATATGATATTAGAATTTCAAGTTTTAGAATCTAAAATTGTCTGAAATTATCGAAGCATAGAACCTGAAAATGTTTATTTTACAATATTTTATTTAAAACTTACAAATTTCAAAATGCCCTCTATTATCATCATTATTCTATTTTAATCTAAATTATTTTTTATTTAAAATAGCCATACTGGTTTGCAATCAAAATATGTTTTAAAGATAAGTGTTTGCCTTTTTCAGTTAACTTCTGAAAGATATTTCCGATTTTAATGAAAAATATTAATAATAAATATAATTAACTAATCAAATTTATGGAGTTAATATAGCCATTGTATTTTGATATAACTGCATTAGATTCAAACCAAAGCATTAGAACGGACACATACTCACTTTTTTATATTAAGTTGCACACACCCAATAATACATTTATTAATTAAATGACACTATATAATTACGATTCCATATAAGTTATAAGAACATTAAAGTATAAGAATATTCATATAACATAATTAAACATTTCCAAGAGTTTAACAAGAAACAAAATACTCAGTGCAGTATATAGATACACATTACTTTAATTCAATTGAATAGCTTTCAAATACATATAAAATATTCTTTTTTATACTCAGTCTCACAGAATATTTTATTTATCTCCTTTTGGAGATTTTTTCCCTAAAGAAAGTATCTAAATTGAATCTAAAAAAGGTGACTATTCCAGATACTGGAAACTGGATCCAGTGAAAATCCTTTAGAAACTTTCAGTTGCTTCTCTCTTTACGCTGTTTTATTTATACTGCGAGTTTCTAAAATGTGATCCGTAGGCGAACATTCTGAGTCCATGTTAGTGGACATTCTTCCGGTTGCTATATTTTGAATTCTGTTGGCATACTTTTGTAATAGTCTACTATGATATAATACGGATTGTTTTGTGTTGAAATACGTATTTCATTTCTATATTTTCCTTTTTCAAACTAAAAATGGTTCACATTTAAGGAACTGCATGAAAAATATTAATAACAACATCGTATGAGAATATTTGAACGTATTACACATCTTTTACTGAAACAAGGTAATTACATTAGAGCATTCCATCATTAAATGAATAATATTTATAAAGATGTATAATTTTTAATGGTCTACATATTTCATTTAGAGAGAATCCTATTGTATCTATATTATTCTTACTTGGATTACATTATTAAAGCATCACTAATCTTATAATGGAGGTATAATCCTTTTAAGTTTTAAAATGAGCGAGGTGCATGTCTATTCCCTCTCTTCAGTATTATGACTTTTTGGTTGCATATTATTTTCTTATGCAAAATGCAATAAATTGTGACATCAGTGAAAAAGTCACTTCTTATATCAATTATTGGAAATATATTCTTCGAAAGTAAAATACATCGATTCATTTATCCTAAATATATAATTTTTGGTTTCACCCTCATTGTCATTTTAATTAAAGTGTTTTTAAAGGTATAGCAATTTATGTTATTAAACACTATTTACATTTTCAAATTTGGAATAATATTTTTCTGTAGGGTAAGAAGAATTTTACAAAAATAGTTACTATTACTTGTTCTTATATTTTATTAATTTGTATTTATTTTTTTTATATAATTTAGTAATATTTTTAATTAGAATTTATATAAATTAGTAATATTTAGTACGTTTTATAAACAAAGTAACATTCAGAATATGGAATTTCGTTCTAGATATGAATGTCAAACAAAAAAAGATAAAATATTTTTAAGTTATTATTGACTGAAAGAATTCTTTTTTTATTCATAAATAATTTTGCAATATTATTACATTAAAATTAATTTTATCAGACTATTGCTTAAATAACACACAAACCTGTTGAAAAAAATTTCAGAATTTTATTTTTTGCACCTTAAAGAGAAGTCTAAATTCTTTTGACAAATCATTTTTTAACTTCAATATTATTTTATTTATATAAAAACGTATTTTATTTTATTTACTTTCCCTATTCTGTGTGTGTGTGCTATAACATTGAGATTTGATTTCGTAAAAGGTAATTATTTAAACATTATTCTAAGTAATATGAAAAATGATCTTCTTGGTAAAAGTTTAATATAAAAATTAAAGTAAAAAAATAATATTTAATTTAAATATTTTTGTGTGCTTCTTGTTTACCTTCGTTAGACTTATTATTATTATTTAGTTATATTTTCTAAGGGAATTAATATTTATCAATGCAATATATAGTAAGGGTCACATTCCTCAAGTTAATTCTTAAACAAAATATTCCACGTCCTGCATTTTTACAATTATATCCCTCTATAAAGAATGACGAAGTATTTTTGTGATATACTTCCAATTATTTGTAAATCCACACATTGCAGTGTTGCTGCACGTCGTTTATCAAAAGAAAGTTCTAAGAGACATAAAAATTTTCCTTTGACAATTACACCTCAGTACGTATGTACCCAGTCATTTATAACAAAGATACTTATTGAAGTGATTCTTTCTAATGTTATATAGTTTTTTGATATCTAATTAACACCAAATAGAATATTAATAGCTTAATGCATAACAAAAAGAAAATTTAATGATTTTTCAAGTTGAAATAATTAATCATATCTTCAAATAGCAAAATGTGCAATTTCTTAGAATTTTCTTTCTTTTAATGACCTATTTATGAAGCATAATTTCTGAGCTTTTATTTTGGAAAAAGATCGCTTTAATAAAGGTAAAAAAGTTAACAAATGTGATTAAGGAAATTCCTAAATTTAATTTGAAAAATGAACAACAGAATATAGACCAGATAAAGCAGAAAAGTGTGTAAGTTTAAAGGGAATGAAATTTACCAAAACTTAAATTTGGTGTTCAAAAATCAGAAAAGCTTCTAGTTGTTGTCTAAGAGATGTCCCAGAACTTATAAGCTAATATATCCTGTTAACGATTGGATCAATCAGAATTCTGAAAAAGTTAGTTTGATGAATTTGATCAATATTTGGAATTTGTTAATTTGATCAATATTAGGAATAAATTGTGAGAAGTCATATACTTTTGCAATGATTTTCAAATTAATTTCAAGTAGAAATCAAGATTTGGTTTAAGCATTTCTAAAAAAATCATTAAAAATAATCCGCAAATGATTGGAGCAAATTGAATAGTATTTGAAGTAGACTAATGACATAAATTAGTTTTAATGTAAGTAGATATATTTAACAGCGCATTTGGAATTACCATTTGGTAATTCACAACTATAATGAAGATATATTCAAGTTTTATGGTGCATTTTAATTTGCAGGTACATATATAAACCACTTGGGAAGAAAATATTTGAAGTAAAAAAATGCATTGTTGTTCATCCATCATCCGACATTCAACAAGTGGACATTATTGCTAAATTTGTTGTGGGAGTACTTAAATACATTTTATTTCTTCTTCATATCAAAAATTGTGCACCTTAAGGAGAAAACTGTAATTATCACCTGTACTCATCGCAACTTTCAAGGATTTAACACCATTAATTATTCCAAGGAGCCTTATATTATGTCAAATATTTTAAATATTTTCCTAATATTAATTTTTAGTCCTTAACGAATAATGAAATCGTTTGTTTTTTAATTGTTCAAAGGAATGAAAATTTATTACAAAACTGCGTGAAATCGTTCTGTAATGCATTTTGCAATTTGTTAACTTATCACTTTCAGCTCATAAATGACAATCACCTTTTTCTTTTCCTTTCCTTTTTTTAATACTTTTCTAATTTTGAATAATGCAGATTTAAAATTTATTAACTATTAATTTTTCATTATGCACAAAGAATTTAAAAGAAAATTAAATTGCAAACATAATTTTTCTGTAACATATAAATTTAAACAAATCTTATTTAAGTATTTTATCACACATACATATGAATTTAACACAGTGCATATACTTTTTTGTTGAATTTTAAGATTAAATTTTATCAAACTAATTTAAAATAGTGACGCATTTTAATAAGTACAGTAAGACCCAGCTTAACGCGGGGGATACGTTCCATCAAAGTAGAGCGTAATGCGAAACAGCGCTAAACGAGGCTATCTTTACATGTAAATATTGGGGTTAGGGGAAGATGGCTAGGAAATTGGTTAGGTATTAAATTTAAAAAGTATGTTTTTTAATAAAAATAAAACCAAACATTTATTTCTTAAAGCCCAAATTAATACCACATTATTATTTCTTGCAAAAATAAAAACAAAATATAAATAACAAAACGAATATTCTTAAAAAAACAAATAAAATTCTAAGTCAGTCATATTTAGTTAGCCTTCCGCGTTTTCAGTGTTCTGCCTTTTTGTGACAAAAGCATCTAATGTTGTTTGCCTTTTTCTTTTGCGTTGTTCTCTTAAAAGTTCTTCATAAACGGATAGAGCATCTCTAACACCACGCCTTACTTTTGAGCTCCTGTCAAAATTCGGATCATTTTCAATGAATTGATCCATTATTTCAGTTATGGTAGACAAACTCCTTTTTACAAACGCCATCGAAAGTTCTTTTTGCTCTTCTTCTGAATCACTGCTGTCAACATTTTTGTTTTCTTCTTGTTCAGTTAATTCCTTGAGCTCATCATTAGAAAGACTAGCCGCTGCTTCTTGAATTATTTCTTCGACATCTTCCACATTTACCCCTTCAAAACCGGTTTGCTTCGTTAATTTCACTATCTCTTCCACTATTTCAACCACATCGACAGAGTGTCCAACGTCATCACTCTTACTTAAATCCGGCCAAATATTCTTCCATACTCCTTTCAAAGATCTTTCTGTTACCTCATTCCAAGAAAGGCCTATGTTTTCTACAGCATCCACGATGTTGTAGTTTTTCCAAAATTCTCTTATGGACTGGTTCTCTTCTCCGTCTGTTATTTCAAACATTTGCTTAAAGGTTCGCCGCAAGTAATAAGCCTTAAAATTTGATATAACGCCTTGGTCCATTGGTTGAATTAAGGCAGTTGTGTTAGGTGGCAAGAAAACCACTTCGACTGGAATGCATGTTGTTAAGTCTGATAAATTTGTTGGGTGGCTTGGAGCATTATCAATTAACAGAAGTGCTTTTTGTTCAAGTTTTTTAATTTCGCAATAACGTTTAACAGACGGGCAGAAATGTTCAGTAAACAAATCCTGGAAAATTTTCGCAGTTATCCATGATTTTTTATTAGACTCACAAATTACAGGTAAAGTTGATTTAGATATGCCTTTCATCGCTCTTGGGTTTTTGGAATGGTAAATTAGTAATGGTTTTAATTTAAAATCTCTGCTTGCGTTAACACCTAGTAGAAGGGTTAAGCGATCTTTTGCAGCTTTAAATCCTGGTGCCCGTTTCTCTTCACGGGATAGAAATGTTCGTTTCGGCATTCTTTTCCAAAACAAGCCTGTTTCATCAACATTAAAAACCAATTCTGGAGGATAGTTTCCTTCTTCAATTATTTTTTAATATCGCTGGAAATTCAGCCGCCGCTTTTGTATCACCACTTGCTGCTTCTCCTGTAATCTTTATGTTGTGAAGGTTATTTCGATGTTTAAATCTATTAAACCATCCTCGACTAGCAACGAAAGTTTCACTTGTGTCATTTGTCTCAGCCTGAATGTAATTAAAAATTCTTCTAGCTTTTTCCATTATGATAGATTGGCTTAATGGCATATTGCGGTCAATTTCGTCGTCAATCCATATAGACAGTCGTTTTTCCATTTCCTCTATGATATTATTTCTAGAATGGGTAATTCTAGTTGCAGAGCTTGACGTAGTTGTAGTTGCCGATGACAGTATTTTTTCTTTATTCTTCATGATGGTCCTTATTGTTGAAGTTGGCAAATTCAATGAAGCACTAATTAGAGTTTGACGTTCACCAGAATCTAATCTTCTAATCACTTCCATTTTAGTTTTGAGTGAAATGCTTTTTCTGGTTGCTTTCTTTTCTTTTTCATTATCACCCATAGTAAAAACTAAAGATCAAAATATTTGACACTGTTATATAGTATTAAATATGTAAATTAATACCTACTTACAATAATGTCAACAAATGTTTCCAATAATAAAAATATGTGTGTACAATACCGCACCAAACAAGAAACACAAGTACACTCTTTCGGATATATATTTGAAACCTATAGCTGCATAATATTTCGGGGAATCTCCGTATGCTGCGAGCGATTTCGGGGAATCCCCGGGTTTAAATAAAATAGCGCTAAACCGAAACAGCGCTAAACGAAACAGCGTTAAGCGGGGTCTTACTGTACACATAGAGAGCTGTAGTCACATCATAAATAACTAATATGTATCATTTTCTGTTTGACTAAAATTTTCCAATTTTTTGGGGGCAGAATTTTTCTTGAATGTCAATATATGCCCTTGGAAGCAAGTAAGAAAAATATTTTTTTTACATTTAATTAATATGTAAAAATTCATATTTATTTGTGTTCAACTAATTATATATCCACATATAGATAATTATATATATATCCACAGACATAAACTGAAATAAAATATACTCTTACATAATCATAAACTATTTTTATATTCTTTGTTTTATTGCTTAGTGTCTAGATGATAAATTTAAAAATAGTGAAAAATTTTTTTAAATTTGAAATTTTATATTTAACATATACATATGCTTTAAGAAATCTAAAGGTATAATATGTAATAAATGGAAACTTCTTTAAAGAAAACATTTTGTAAATTTAAGTTTAAATATTCTCTGTAATGTGGCGCGGAGAAATTTTCTCAAATTAATGCCATATCAAAAGCGAAAATCTATCTATGCAAGAAATGAAATTATAAATAAATTGTAATGAATGTTATACATTTTTACCTCCTCCCCCCAAAAAAAACTTATTTATTAAAGTAACTGGGAACATGATTTACTTCTACGAAATGAAATTCATAATAATTTCAATTTAATTTGCCGATGTATGAAAAAGATTTGTATTACTTAACTAACCTAAGAAATTCTTTTTCTAAGAATATCATTATTTGAATTTTTAATATTCTCAGTACTTAAATCAATAAAACTATAGATACAACTCAAAAGTTCAATTTTAATTCAAATAGTAATTTTAAGAAATAAAATATTAATTTCATAAAAAAATATTTCTTTTTGCTGGATTCATAATAGGAACAAATACCTGTAAAACCAGGAATTTGTTAATATTATAATAATTTGTCTCTCATCCATATTTTATTGCAACAAATCTCATTTAAGGTGGTTTTTCTCCAAATAATGAATAATTATATATTACTTGTATAAAATGTTATTATCATTGGTCGTTGGATTCTCTGAAGACCTATAACTGTTTGATTATATTTTAATAGCCTCTGCGCAATTTCATTTTTTCTAATTTATAAATTTATAGCGTGCATTATAAAAGTATCACAACGGAGAAAGCCCTGATAAAATTCAAATAGCTACTCTAATCGACATATATTTAGAAGACAGAATTTCTACATTTTTTAAATGTTGAGCATTGTCTCGGATAAAATACACACTTTTCATTGTAAAGAGTATTGTCATACCAAAAGGCCAAGTAAGTTGAACATCAAATGATTTCTAAGTTTATACAGTTATTTACTTTTCTCTCATCAAATTAACAGTAACTTATATTATACATAAAAACTTCATCATCTGTTGTTGATTAAAATAAGTTCCGTTTGATGTGAAAACAAATATCTCTTTGCCTGACAGCTTAAATGCTCAGTATTTAATCTTTTTTTGTAAGAACAAGAATTATTTAATAACATCTCGTATTAAATAATTCTTGTTCTTATATTCTTTAATCCATTAATTTTGAGAAAAGTGTAACTGTCATCAAAATTAATTTATTAAGAACATAAAAAAAAAAACGTTTTTTCTGTTTAAAAAACTTTTGTTGTATTTTTCTGTTCAATAAACACAATTTTATCAAAATATTGATTCATCAATAAATAATTGAGATCGTATTACGAACATTGAATTTGATTATTTCTTTCAAAAGAATAAATACTTAACACAACATTCATTATTTGAAAGGAATGTATATTTGAGAGTAAATGCATACGTTTCTAGAGAATAGATTTTTTTTATTAAATGATTGTTTCAACTTTAAGTATTTTGATATAATGGTCTGATTTTGATTAAATAAACAATCCTAAATTACTCCTTGTAACTTTCGTGAAGTAAAAGAATCAATTAATCATTAGAACAATTACTTATTTTATACCTTAGACATTTGCCTGTTTAGATTTCCAAACAGTTATTGATAGAAAAATAATACAATATTAGTCTAAATAGAAGGATGAAGATATTGATGAAGTAAGTGCGCATTTTATGCTTACATGAGATTTTCATGAGTGCTAGCCATGAACAATCAATCAATGATTTATCATCAATGGATCACCAAATACAAGAGATAAAGTTTAAAATGTTTCGTATTATAATATGATTATGGCTGTTAATATTAAAAAGACATGTTTTTATTAATTATAGTTAATTTTTAATCAGAAAGTATTAGCGGAACATAAAATAAAATTTTGTTTCCAAAAATTACTTGCGTTTTTAAAATAAATTTATCTGATTCGAAATGCTTTTTTAAAAAATATATTATTCTATTTATTATTAATTCAAAATCCACTATTTTTATGTTTAGAACATTTTAAACGAACATATTTTTTTATTTTAATAAGCAACGAAAATATATAGATTAAATAAATGTCATTCAAGTAAAATATTGCTGTTTGAAATTCGGTACCTATAAAAACAATTCAGAAAAAATTCAGAAATAGATGTATGTATACAACTGATGATAAAATGTTGTTATATTAAGAAATGTAAATGAAAAAAACTCATTATTCTAAGACAAAAATAATATACATAATAATATATATATAAAAATAATATATATAAGAAATAAGTGATGAAATTTTGAAGAAATATTTAATCATAGATCCAAAGAAATCATTTCTCAAAACAATCATGTCTAGTAATTATAACGGGACTTATACACACAGACAAAGAGACCTATAACTCTTCGATGGAATTGGTATCTGCAACATCCTATATGGTTTCAAAATGATGCAAAAGTACATCTATTACAGTGAGGAGCTTCATAGAAACGAGCTAACCATAAGAATTTATTTATCTGATGTTTTCTGTTGATAAAGGACCTGAAGAATAAAATGAAAAAATCCTAAAAAAGATTCTGATGAACCAAAAAAGCTCTACACAATATCTACAATATGTACTATTGCATTATATTGTTTAAATAAAATACTTTATATAGAGAGATTATATGGGCAATAAAACAGCAAAAATGCAACTAAAGTGCTATATCAAAATTATTTTCATATACTTATGGATTGTTTATGAAAATCATTATAATGTAGCTTGATCACGCAGAAATAGAGAAGTTTGATTAAATAGTTCACGAGGAAAATATGAAATTTATATTTAGTGAATAATTTTAACTTTTTATTTCCTTATTCATAATTAACTGAAAATTACAGAAACTTGAGAATTGTAACAAATAAGAATAATTATTTAAATATATTTTCTAAAAGATTTTTTTAAAACTTTATTGCAGAAATTAATAAATGGATAGAGTAAAGCATTCATGTGAAATATAAGATATGCATTCATATTTTCATGTAATTGAAAGTTATTTAAGTTTTATTAATCTATAGCAATTTAAATAAGAAATCGTAAAACAGATTACAATTCTTAAATCTTGGAGTGTATTTTCTTTTAAAAAATTTTTGAAATTGTAATTTTGATCCCTATAAATTGCATAGATGAATGTGGTGTTTCATTTATGCGCAAAGTAAGATACGTAATTTTGAGTATTGCTAGAAATGGTTTCTACTTTCTTTTGTGCAATCAAAAGAAAATATTGCAATCTAAAAATGTACAAGTAATTATTTTATGAAATTAGTCGAGAAATCAAAAATTCTGTTTATTTGATAATCAAACCATATTTTTATTCTCTAATTCTAATTCTAACTGATCATGCAACGTAAGGTAGATTCTTAACTTCTACTAGCAACAAAGAAGATGGTAACCATCACAAAAGCAATTTTGTCAACAAAAGTGAGAATAACATTAAATTCATGGGTAAAAAAGTGATTTACGGAGTGTACAAGAAGTAGCATAATACTTTCTATGAACTCTGTAACTAACCTCGTATTTTTCACACTAAAGTTTTATCTTTGAGATCCCATTAGGTTTTAACAGTCTGTTAGAGGGAATCATGTCATTATTGTCAGTAAGGATTTCTGCTCTTCAAGAAAATATTTTAAAATAATTCTTTAACTGTAGGGTATTTTCTCATTTCAATTATTTAAACACACATACACTCACTCACTCACACTCACACTCACTCACACACACACACACACACACACACACACACACACACACACACACACACACACACACACACACACACACACACACACACACACACACATACACACACATATATATGTGTGTGTGTGTGTGTGTGGTACTTTCATAACTACTCCGTGTTTCAATGTTTTTCCTTACATCACTTATATAATAATATTCCAAAGCACGTAACTTTATCAAATTGTATTTTTTTACCAACAGATTTTTATGTATTGAAATTTTTTATGTCGTAAAATAAAATACGAAGTGTTTGAAACTAAAATTAATTTGATATTAATGTATTGTTGATAAATACTTCGATTTATCAATTCATTTAGTTCTTCCTAAAGCATGTATATTCCATTTTTTCATGAAAGTAGTTATTTATGAGCTAAAACTAATGAAAAAAGATATATTTTTGAATTTAAAGCTGAATTGAATAAATTGAATACAAATCAGAGATCAAATTTCAATGATAGCAAAGCGAATTCATTTCCTTAGATCTATGCGAGGAAATACATAATTTGACTGTGAAATTTAATTCAATATTATTTTGGGCTTACAAAAGCATAAATATTTATGAAATTCTTCATTCTTTTATTTCATGAACATTGAGAACATAGTGAAAATTCATTGGATTTATTGAATTATATATTATGATTGGATAATATTTTTTTTACTTAAAAATACTTAAGAAACCATTATTTGTTAAAAAATATTATATTATGTAAAAATGCATATTTATTTGTAGTGTTAGTTTCAACATTTCAAAATGATCAAATACTAAGTTTACTATGAAGTATATGATTTTTGAAGAAATCTGTGATTATTTATAGCTTACCATTTCCTGATAAAAGGTCAAATTTATCGTATTCATCTGTCCTTATTACTGATATTTGTCTCTTATGTAATGCAATGTATGATAAATATCATAAATGTGTATTTTACTAATTATGATACAACTTATCAATTTAAAAATAAAAATATTCTGTTTAAATATATTTTAATTAAAAATTAATATACATATATTATTTAAAAAATTATTAAATGTTAAAAAAGATGTTAAATTAATCAGATATTTTTACTTAAGCATTTCCTCATTTTTATAAGGAAGAAAAAAAACTTACAGTTTTTGCAAATAAAGTGATTTGAAGAATTGTATGACAAAACTAAAACGTAATAGTTTAAAACATTAGTGAAATTTAAAATATCAGATGACTAGGTATTCATTTTTTACATCATTATTTCAATAATTTTAAAATCTAAAATATTTATTCCCAAAGTCGCCTTTTTATGACAGAAATTTGCTTTTGAAGAACAGACTATGGTTATTTTAACTTATCTTGATTGATTTTTAATGTTTGTATTCTGACCGAAACTAAAAAAATATATTGAAACAGATACTTGTTATTACTGCTTTTTCTGTTATTTACTTAAAACGTGAAAACAATCTGAATAAATTTTAAACATTTTGTATTTTAAATAAAAATATTTTAAAGAGAAAATGCTTGCATATTTGTAGATGACAATTTGAATTTAATCACAATTAGGAATAATTGTGATTTCATAAAGTAATATATTTATAGTAAAATTAAGAACCGGTTATAATTTAAAGAATATTTTTTATATTTGATAGTAGTTTGTAATGACTGAAAATAAATAAAAATAGTTTTCTGGTTTTTTCACAGATTCTTTTGTGTGATAGTATCTGTAATTACTGTATATTTCATGGAAACAAATTATATTTTTATCAATAAAAATCAATCGGACACAATACTTTTATGTAAAAATATTTATATATATCTACTTGGCGAAAAAAGCGCAAGTCAAAATACTTTTAAAAATTACTATTGCAATTGACTTGGATAATACAGCAAAAATGATAAATGCTTTTCAATTGAAAAACACTTTTATTGATCATTTGTGACTAATTTTTATCCCTCTCAGCTAATCCAACATTCAATATTATAAATATAATGTATAATTACTCATTTAAAGATTTGATCAAAGTAAATCATAACTTATAAGAAACAGTCATCTGATTCAGACATAATATAATATGGAAAATCTCGTGGGAAATGATCTGGAAGCTATTGAATACATAAACGGAAGAATGGTATTAATCTTGAAGAAAGAAAAACTTTTTTAATGATGCTTGTTGTGTTCTCCATTGATATTTTTTGTGATAATTTTATCCTAAAATTAACATTTAATTCTGAAGAATAACAATAAGTTACATGTATAGATAAATTTTAGACTTTATGAAACTGTTTTAAAAATACGAGTGTAATAAAATCTAACGAAAAGAAAGGTAAAAATATATGAAAGAAAAAAAGAATTAAACATTAAATTGATATTTGTCAATTTACGAAAATGTATTTGGTTGTAATATGTTTACTTGTATTATAGGTTTTGTGCTGGCATAGACTTATTAACTGTCAATGATAATTTTTGAGTAAATCATACACAAAACTTTGAAATATATGGTAAATCATAGATAATATTAGGATTATTTTGCATAAGTTTTAAATGAAGAAGCATGTAAATTACTTCTGCATCACAAACAAAACAAACAAACTTAAGGACATTATATTTTATTATAGTAATGTATTTTCTTAATATAAAATGTTTACTCTAGTGAAAAGACCCAAAAATTTTATTTCTAATATATTCCCTATTACATTGGAATAATGAAGAAAAAGATAATACAAATTTGTTTTAAATAAAAAAAATTGGTTACCTATTAATGGTAAATTACGCATAGTTGTAAATGACATGAATGGAATTCATATTGATTGTCCTCACAGATAGATACAAAGTTATCTACATGCTGGGATTCTATATATCGTTTTAATAAAGTGGTATTAGCATTGACAATACTGTGATTGATTCTAATAATTTCTGAAAATGTAGGTTTGCATATTTAAGAAGGGTTTTGCTGCAATCTATGTATTTTAAAAGTGACTAAGGAAATTTGGGGCAGATAAACGTGATAGTATTTCAATGCATATTATCATTTCGTCTTCAAACTATAGTCCATAGTATAAATATTATAAGATGTTGAATATAGGTTTTAACATAAGGCTGTCGCGCGCGTAAGGCTTTAACAAAAACCATCATCAATGTTCAGGTCACAAAGTAATTAATTAAATCTTAATACTTCTTATGCAGCTATTTAAAATATTAATTTGATCTTTCAAATGATTTTCATGTCCATACCTACAACTATTTTCTCTAGACTACCCCAGTTATGGGAATCATCTATGATTTAATCTTTTACCATAAATAATTTATGTATAATAAACTGAAAGTCATTTAGTGATGAACTACTTAAAACATAATCCTGTGAGAAAATTGATTTCCTTAAATTTGTGAAGCTAGTGTCGAGGATCAACCGAAATTTGTTTTTGATTTACATTGTGTCTGCACAGCAACGAGATACATTTATGATTTTTCTATGCACATTAAAACATTTTTAATATTTGTTTGACTTGAGCTGCTTCTTCGTATTTTGTAAGAGTCTTCTCTCAGTTAAATATTATTGCCTATTAATATTTCTAAAAGCTATGCTATTATTTGTTTGTTATTTCGATTAAATCATTAATATTTCCATAAGCTAATGTGCTAGCAAGACACATTTGTCATCACATCAATCAATATAATACTTAAATTATCTTGCCCTTGTGGATGATTAAAATATTTCATTCTTAAAAATAGAATAGTTCTTCTCCGAAACATACTCATTGAAAATCCAGTAATATAACTTACAGTTTTTTATGACAGGTATTTTACAGTAAATATGAAACCACGTAGAATAATTAATTATTGATATTTCATTCAATGAAGTAAAGAAATCTTTTGTGAAATATATATTTTATATATTCGATTTTTATATATTGATTTCAAGAGCATTGACATATATATGAATTTTTCAATTTCTTTTTGACGCACATTAATTTTTTTCAAATTTTAAAATGATTTAGTTGTTGCAAGCTACAAATTTTTGCAATAGTCTGATTTCTTTAAAAAATTCCAATTTTTTTTATCAGTATATGATATTATAGTACATTAAAATTTTGTATGTGTTCTTCATGTCTTTGAAAGTTTATTTTAGTAGTCTGAAATGTTATATACTTGTTGAATTTTAATATCATTTGCAACACTGCATCTAATGTTTTAGCCCTTTACTTAAAATTTAATTTCAACATACGTCTTTCAAAACTCTGCATTACTCTCTATAAAAGCACTATTAAATAAATTTTTTTATTTGTCATATCGAACGACAGTAGAGGGTTAGATGCAACATAAAATGCTGATAGAAAACATCAAACAGTATTAAATATAGATACCATTCAAAACTCTGCATTACTCTCTATAAAAGCACTATTAAATCAACTTTTTTATTTGTTATATCGAACAACAGTAGAGGGTTAGATGCAACACAAAATGCTAACAGAAAACATCAAACAGTATTAAATATAGATATTCAAAACTCTGCATTACTCTCTATAAAAGCACTACTAAATCAACATTTTTATTTGTCATATCGAACAACAGTAGAGGGTTAGATGCAACATAAACTGCTGATAGAAAACATCAAACAGTATTAAATATAGATAATAATTTTTATGGAAGATAATAAAAAATTTAAGTTTTTTTATTTTTTTATTACTATTTAAAATAACTGAACATTATTTTAAATTTATACGCGAAATTGTGAACTTAGAACTGAATCTGCATAAAGCAAACTTTGTATTTTAAAATGAATGACAAAATTTTTTTTAAAAAATAAATATATTTTTCAACATTCATTTTTTCAAGAATATTTTTTAACAAAAATGTCTTTGAAAATTTCTGTAATTAAAATTACTTTTACACGTAATCTCAACCACTTTGAAACGAAAAATGAGTCTAAAGCGTATTTTCTCTTGTTGCCACATGTGTGCATTGTATGAAATATTAAAAATATAAGTAAAAAGAATATGTATGTAAATCGCTAAGATTTTTGCATGTGCAAAATTTGATTTCATTTTGTGTGGTTTATTGGTGCAAGGTTCAATATTGGACATTTCTGCACCGAATAATATTTAAAACTAAAAGTAAAAATTCTCTGAGTTATAAGACTAGTCAAATGTATAAAGAGTAATGTATCGAAATCCAAGAAACGCTTATATAAAAGTATTAAGATGGATAAAAATCTTAAAGAGAATTCAAGAAACCAATTGCATGTAAAAATGTAAAAAAAAATTCTACGTGGCTTAAGACCAATCAAGTCTCATAAAATTGCATTTCTGCTATTAAAAACACTATGTGGAAATCATTGAAATCAGAATTAGAATGTCATGTACTGTATTCCGTACATTACATATATCACAAATCGGAGTATTCTGAGACAAGAATAAATGTTGTGCGTAAATCTAGAATATCCAATGCGAAGGCGTGTGAGTCTTACATCAACTCTTCTCATGGAAGCATCTGGGAATGGAAGAATGCGAGAAGATATATAATTTGTTGTTTCTCTGCAAGTTTTCTGCCAGTGGGAGGAAATAAAATCTTCGATAATTTGTTTAATGTCAAAAAATGTTAATGCTTTATGTAAAATGTCCGAGGAATTTTTAGCAGCATTGTCTGCAATTTCATTCCCAGCAATACCAACATGAGTTTTAACTCAAGAAAACAAAGTGTCAAATCCTTTATTCTTCAATATATTTAAAATATCCAATATTTCCGCAATTATTGGGTGACATTTATCATTAAAATGGTCTAACTGCATGATCACACTCGTGTTATCTGTATAGATGCAGTATTTTCAATGAAAGCTAGATAGTATTATTTTTAGATTTCGAAAAACAGAAATAGCTTCGGCTGTATACACAGAATATGATGCATACAGTTTATAGCTGTAAACTGCATTTCCAATAACAATACCATTACCAACATAACCACTTGATTTTGAACCATAACTATATTCTGGGATGTAGGAGGAATAATGAAAACTAATGTATGAAAACATCTGTTGCAAAATAAGGTGAGATGTAGTTGATTTATTGTATTCAGTAGAAGGTTTGATTATATTGACAATAGGAATATTCTAAGGAGGAAATTTTAGAGCATCTGTAATTTGGATTTGTTAATCTGGAAACTCAGATGAAAGACAGAAATGAGTTTGTCCACTCTTAAAATGGTAGTATGTTATGTGGCCAGGCATTATATAACCTTCTTAGAGAGGAAGAAACAATAATACATCTCAGAGGGTGTTGTGATGCTGATAGTATTTTAAAATAATAATGCAGAGACAGTTGCTTACGTTTCAGATCAAGAAGAAATTGGTTGCAAATCACATAAAGGCTTTGAAGAGGAAAAGTCCAGAATGCTCCAGAACAGATTAGCAAAGCTAAGAGATGTACAGGTTATAATTTTTGCAATACTGCTGATCTGGCTAATCCATAAATTACACTACTATAGTCAATTCAGCATAAAATAACTGACTGATACATTCGGAGTAATGTTTTACGATCTGCGCCCCAAGAGGTATTAGAGAGCACTTTTAGAATATTTAGTGAATTTTTCGCACCTTTTGTGCAAATCTAAGATATGAGGTAGGAAGGTTAACTTTTTATCAAATATAAGACCAAGAAATTATATCTGATTAACTACAGGAATAGTTGTGCCTGATATCTTAATTTCTAGATCAGGATGAAGACCAGTTTTTCTGCACAAATGGATAGAATTACTTTTAGAAGGAGACAAAGTCTGCCCATTTTCATTATACCAAGCAACAAGATTATTGACAGCAGTTTATAATTGCCGCTCAATCAGTCTCACATTGGAATCTCGGCAAGAAATTTAGAGGTCATCAACATATAATATTCCATGGACTGATGGTTGCAATACATGAAGAATGTTGCTAATGCAAATATTAAAAACAGTAACACTTAAGACACTTCCCTGAGAAACCCCCTCAGAATGGATAAATGGATTAGATAAAGCAGATCTTATACGGACATCAAAAATACGAAAACTTAAGAAGTTCTGAATAAAAATGGGTAAATTTCCTCTGAAATTAAAATTATATAAAGTATGAAGAATTCCATAACTCCATGTCTTATCATTGGGTTTTTTCTATATCAAAAATGATAGACACCAAATGATGTGTCCTTTCAAATGCATTCCTAAGTTGTGTTTCTAGGTATGCCATATTGTCCAGAGTGGATTGACCTTTTCGAAATCTGATTTAATAAAGAAATATGTAATGATTGTTTTCAAGTACATAAACAAGACTGGCGTTGATCATACGCTCCAAAGTTTTAAGGCAACTTGCGACAGCAAATGGATGATAGTTTTGAGGATTAGTTGGATCTTCCTCAGGTTTCAGTATTGGAATAACAATTGCTTTGCTATAGAGATTGGGATAGACATGTTCATTCCATATTCTATTGAATAGAACAAGAATGTTTATTAAAGATTAATAGCTAAGATGACAAAGCATCTTATACGAGATACCATCTGGTCCCGAACTAGTATTTTTAGTTTGAGACAGTGCTTTTTGCAGTGCCAGCAAAGAGAAATCGCAATTATATGGATGTATCGCTTAATCAATCATGAAACTTTATAAGTTTCTTTTCAGCTTGCTCTTTGGTTTTGAGAATTTTGGGATCATAAGAGGGTGGACTAAATACCCTTACAAAAGTTTCACTCAAAAATTGGCACTATTATACTGAGTAGAACGTGTGACGGATCCTGTGTGTAATATTGGGATAGAGAAATTCTGATGTAAGCCACTGGTTGCATAAATTTTCGTCCACAACTCTTTGTTGGAAGTTGATGATTTGATGAAGGATAAATATCTTATTTCAGATTCTTTTTTACTATTTTGCCATACTCGACGAGCAAAAGCTTTAGTTTTTTTAAAGCTACGAGGTTTTCTATGGTGGGACACTTGAGATAAACAGCCCACAACTTTTTTCTGTTTTTTTGAATGACACTTGGCACTCCTGATTCCACCAAGGTTAATGACATTAGAGTGGAAATGGGGAGCGCTATGGAATAGTGTTTTTGGCAGCATCTAGAATTGCATCAGCAACTTTTTGCTCAACATCATTAATATTCTGAATTCTAACTATGCTGTTAGTAATCACAGCTAATTGAGTGTAGAGAGGCTAATCTGTAGGATGGTAAGAAAATGAGGAGTAGAAAACTTGAGATTTTCTTGTATCATTTTGGTTTAAAATCATAGGAAAATGATCACTGTTATATAAATCCTTATCAACACTAAAATTTAACGAAGGTAGAATTGATGGAGAGCAAATAGCTAAATATAATGAATGAAATGTTCTTGATGGTTGGTGGAAATATGTTATTTCTGTGGAATTTAGAAGGCAGATATTGTTATTAGAAATAAATTGTTCAATCATGTGACCACGAGGGTTGATATTATTACTACCCCATAGGGTGTTATGACCATTAAAGTAACCAAGTAAAATAAAAGGTATAAGTAGTGGATCCAGTAAATTGTTTAAATCGCTTTCATGGATGCTAGCTAGCATGGGGAGGTTTTCAATTTAAATATTCCCTTCAAAAATTAAGTAAATATTCAAATAATATTTCCTATTTTTATATTTTAGTATCAAAATTAAAATTTTTCAGAAAACATTTTAATAATATATTGAATATCTGAAAAATGTATAAAAGGGAGTTTAATATTACGTAACTTTTTCCATTATTGTTGAAAAATTCTTCAGTATGATAAAAAAAGGAATTAAAACATATTTCTCTAAGTACATTTCGTGGGATGAGTTTTCCAATTTCTTTATATTAAAAGCGACAAATGTAAAGTTTTTGTTCGACGGATAAGGAAATGTGCTGAAAGAAATAAAAGTTATATATGTTCACACAGTGTTATTTTTATTAAAAATGATTTAAGATATTTACTATTTATTTTTTCAAGAAATTTATTTTAAGTAACTATAAAGTTAATTTCATTTGTTTTTTGTCAGTAATAAAGATAGTTATGTAATGTATTCCTTTTTCAGTTTTTATACTTCTTTTTCTGTTGTATTTTTATGTAACGTAATGGATAAATATAAAATGCTTACTGAGAAATTACTTTATGCTTACAATAGATAATATCATTCAGACTTAATCTATAAAACTCATTCACCTACAAACCTTGTTTTATGAAATCAATATTTTCTTTTTTCGTCGATTTAAGATATTATTTCTTCATTTCATTAAACAGAAACTCTATTCATAACCTTAAATTAGTTAGGATTTTAAATTAATAATCACAAAACTTTGAGATTTCATAAGATTTAATTCATTTATATATGATTATTTACTGATAATTTATAAAAATTTTAATTTTGTTTCGTTATTTTTTAATTATTATTAGGATAACACTTTTATTAATATTATTATAATAATTATAACTTAATTATTACGAAAATATCAACATTATGATAATATTAAGACATTATGAATTTTACTTTTTACTCATTACATTATTTACCTTCTTTATTAGTTCTACAAAGAATTGAATGATTTTTTTAAATATTTAAAGATTCAAAACATCATTCTCCTGTGGTGTATGAACAGCAATATTCATGTTGTATGCATGTTGAAATGGAAGTATTTATAATCTGAGAATATATTTTAAGAAACTGTTTAGTTATAGCGGATTTAATACACTTTTAATTAAGAAAGCACAAGCAGTGATTTTACGAAATAATATACCGAAGAGTATTTTATATAAATTGAAAAAATATTAAATTAACAAAAAAGGAAATATAATTAAGACTATCATGTTGTTTTTTCTTTAATGAGGGCAAAATTTAAATTATTTACCTTCTTTATTCTTAATTGATTTTCAATAAGGAATACAATAGATTCTTTGACTTAGCATATTCTTTTTAAGTATATTCAGTTATTTCAATTAAATGCTTAATAGAATTTTCAGAAATATTATATAAGAATAGATTACAAAAATTTAACATTCATATTTTTGTACAAATTAATTATATATTTCTTTTATTCTAATTGTTAATACGCAATATTTTATTTAATATAACAAGAAAAAGGTTTATAACAACATGGAGCTTTTAAAGTTGAAAAAAATTATTTTTACACTTTTGAGTTGAAAATAATTCAATTATCTAAGTAATTAGTTTTAAGTCTATATATTTAATATTTTAAAATAAATTATGATCGATATATTAATGTTTCTAGAATTATAACTAGTAATTCTCTTTTTATTATAAAATATTTCATATAAAAATTTATTGCATTTTTGAATTAAAATATTTTAAAACAAGCAATTGTCAAAAAAAGACACTTTTTTGTTGATCCTCACTGAAAAAATAAAAGGAGCAGTATGTGAGTTAGATGACAGTCTAAGTCCCAAGTGAAAACAATTCCTATTATACCACGGTAGGCTATTACAAAAAGTATGCCAACAGAATTCAAAATACGGCATAAAGTGTCTACGTCGACAGTTCTTAGAAGATTCAACTTTGGATCACATTTCAGAGAATCTCAGTATAAGGAAAAGAGCACAAAAGGAGTAAGAACTGAGAAGTTCTCGATCCTTTACAGGATCCAGTTTCGACCTGATGGAATACAATCTCCTTCTTTAGATTCAATTTAGATTCCTTTCCTCGAAGAAAAATACCCAAAAATACCTAAGTAAAGATTTCAATGGGACTGGATATGGGAAAATCCTTTCTTTTTCAATGTTTAGATGGTGAAATAGTTTTAAATAGTTCATAAAAAATCACAAATATTTCCTGTCTATTTCCTGTTTAAGTCTGTTTATATATAGATTTTAAAGTTGTTTACGTTAGGCGCAGCAAGAATATATGTGAAATGATAAATATTTCATTCATTTGTAGTTTTCCAATGCAATTTAATGTTTATTTACAAAATATCTAGAAAGCTAATAAATCACTGTAAATTTTTTAATTTTTATTAAAATTTAATATTTTTATTTATTTAAAAAAACGCATATTTTTCTTTAAAAAAAGCTATTTCAATGGAATTGTTATTTTAGGTTACTCATGTTTATCGTTATATTAATGTATTGATTAATAGTATAAGTATTTAGAGAATGCAAAAAGGAACAAAAATTATTTATCCACGAAATATTTGACACTAATTTAAGAATAATTTTAATCATCTTTATTATATTTTAACCTTAAAAATATTCTTAAATTCTGTATTTTACACTAGATTGATTGTATAATAATCATTGCTCATATTGTGAGTAAAAAAACTGGAATCTTACGTGTACGAAAGTCTAAACAACTTAAACATTTATGACATAAACGCAAGCATTTTAATGAAGTAGTCATATATAATTCTTTACGATTTAGATAAAATGTATACCTGAGTTTGAATATCAATGCTAAAATTATACTTAAGATCATATAAAGCTATTTTTTAAAAGTTATATAATTTTTGTTATATAGTTAATTTATGTGGCATATAAATTGTTCTTTACTGGTAGTTTTTATAAAAACAAGTTTATTATGTGCATATTTATTATGCTTATTTAATTTTTATAATACACTCGTGTCCATAAATTAAGGATAATGTAAGTTCAGGAAAAGAAAGAGACAGAGGAAAAACAAATATGACTTATTTGTAAAGTCTATTTACTAAATAAAAGGTAAAGAGCAAAAAAGATGCCATATGTTTGACATTAATAAAAATTGCAATTTTTACTCCCCAGAGCAAATTTCAAAAAAGAACTTATTTACAAAAACCAATATAACCTGGATAGTATGATGGTAAATACAAAGTATGTGGCTCAGATCTTGTAATACAAACCGTACAACGCCTAGGCATACTAAAGTATCAAATTATTGATCAGATCTACGGAAATATTGCACCACTCATAAAGTTATGCTCTCCGAAGTTCAGGTAGATATGTAGGAGGGAGTTGACGGGCTGCAATTCCTCAGCCAAGTATGTCCCACACATGCTCTATTGGATTAATGTCCCATGAGTATGATGGCCAGACCATCGTGTGATATCCGCCGATTGAAGGCATCCGTCAGAAATTCAGAAATTCTGCACCCATGGCGCCCCAAAACAAACATACATGTTGTTGCAGAATGACATCCCGATAGATGTGGCCAGTCATGGTTACATTCTGAGCATGCAGGTCAGTTCTGGAACCCAGAATAATTCCTCCCCAAGCGAGCATTCCTGCACCAACATAACGATGTCGTTCAACGATTTTCTCTTGTTGGTAACGGGTACCTATTCCTCTCCGTAATGGGTACCTGAAAGCTAAACCTGGATTCGTCGGAAAACATCACACAAGACCACTGTTGCGGTGTCTACAATGCATGCTCTTTACTCCAGACTAACCGCAGGCAACAGTGAGTTGCGGTAAGTGGAACACATCTGACAGGCCTACGAGCATATGCCCTAATCGTCTGTACACGGTCTGGCTTGCAACTGTCGTACCGGAAGCTGAAGAGCTGACGCGACAAGTTTGATGCTGTGCTCCGTTGATTTCTTTTGGCAGTAACTGCTGAATACCAGTCCTCATTCAGCGTTGTAACTCGGTGGCGGCTTGTGCTTTAACGGCTACGCACATTACTATCATTTTGGAACCGTTGCCAAGGCCAGGAGATGACACTCTAAATGATTACAAGTTCCTCAGATGCTTTCAACTGGGGACGTCCATGTTGCAGACGTCTGATAATTATACCACGTAAGACATCATATAAATGCTTCTTTTGTGCCATAACTATGCGTTTTTTGCCCTGAAAAGCCTTTAAAGCGTTTGTGAACAATTTTACTTCTTTGCAGCCATTCCTTATAAACCCTTCTCTTTTACTTTCGTCATTTTGACGTACTATCATCGCCATCTGGTGGTATCTTATAATTTGCCTATTATTCTTCAAGATGTGTGTGATAATTCTACATGTGAAATTTTTATTTTACAGTTCAATTTCTGAGTGATTCTAAATTATCCTTAATTTATGGACATGAGTGTAATACAAATACGCACATAAATATAGATGTTAAAATGTTTAGTTAATTTACTCGTTTTAAAATTGTTTTAAAAACAATAAAATATTTATGCATAATATAATTTAAACTTATAAAAATATTTTATGAGTTGTCTTGTAATTCATCGCTTAAAATTTAATATCCTGATAAAATTAATAAATTGTTATTTGAAAGTTAATGCTATTTGTTTTAATAAAAAGATAAAAAATACATATCTGTTTACATTGATGCATTGTTTTATGTATTTTACGGATTCATAAACTTTCTTATCCTCTTTGCAAACGTTAATATTTGTTAATTATATCTAACAGATAATAATTGAAAAATTTATAATATAAATATAAATTTAATATCCCAATAGAGCCATGCAAATTTATCCGTCATTTTTATGAGAGTAAAGACAGTTTAAATGAACAAATAATAACAATGAATACCAAAAAAAATTTTTTTTATCATTTTTACAAAACCAAAATGGTTGCTACGCATTTTGTTCATTGTTATAATATTATACAGCAAACTCTCAAAATCGATATTCGTAACTCCATTATTTGTATATTTTTTTACAATTATATGTTGTATAAAAATACTTGCAATTAATTGGTATATTTTGCTGCTCATGTATTCCATGGGAAGAATTATAGATATTTTTTACACATTTACTATTAATTTACAAACTGGCACATAATTTGCAGAAATTGCGTTTCATAAAGTATTTAACTGCAATTTCCCTTTTGATATATAGAAAATTTCAAGTTTTATATAGAATTGCTTCAAAATATATATTTTTTGACAGTCTACAGTCCAAATAACTGAATTGTTAAGTATGATTACATTATTAAAATATCCTGTTAAACTGCGACATTGTTGAATCTCGTTTTGTTGGTTGATTTCATTAGTGGTTAAAATTATATATTTCAGCACAATAGCTAAAAACTTTAATTAATTCAAAATTCTTCATAATATTCTTCTTTATTATTATAAAAATACATATTAACTAGATTTTAATTAATTTTAATTAAAATGATTCTCAAAACTGGAATTAAATATTTAATTTAAAAAGTTTAATGTAACTATAGTAATAAACTTCTAAATTTAATTATTTCAAAAAAATAATATCTATCATATTATGAATTATTTTTAAGTGCTTACGTATAATTTTAAAGGCATTTAATACTTAATTTATTTGACGAGTAATTTATTTTTATATTGTAATCTTGCTTAACAGTATCAAATCATTCAAAATATATTATTTCTTGTGCACCAATTAAATTTTAAAAGTATTAACTATATGTTTTCTTAAAATATTATTTGAAAGCAAGTTTTATCTTAGAGGTTTTGGGTTTCAGTGAGAGTTTAAATATTTGACTTTGAAATTGAAAGAGATAAATGAAAAAATATTTTTTGGAGATTATTTGTTGAAATGACCATAAATCACATTACATATCATAAATCAATCATATTCATCCTGACTTGTCAAGTTATCATCGGTTTTATTTAATACCAACGTTACTTTATTCTGGTGATATTTTTTTGAAAAAAATATTGAAATTTCTTATCTTATTGACGCACAGAACTTTCATGTTACTCATCTTTTCTTATTTCATCTCTTTGTTTTGATATCAGGAAAGTAGACCAGAAAAGTTTGAATATTTGGAAAAAGTGAAGTTACAGAATATATCTCAGGTATTATTTTTGTTTTATTTTTTCAGTGTGTTTAAGATTTTTATAGAAAAAGTGTATAGATTATGAAAAACAAAAGAAAATTTTAGGAAAATGACCAATCCGAGAATAGAAGATAGTTTTATCTAGAGAATATAGAGGTTTGCAGCTTTTATTAAAATTATATATAAGATTTTATTCTTAAATATTATATTTCTGTAAAATTCCCTATGATACTATATTTTCTGTTAATTTTGCTTACACGGCACATTAAATTAAAAAATATGATATAAATTATAAAATTAAATGAAAAAAATTTCTTTAAATTTTATTACTAAGCGTTAAAGTGTAAAAAATATTCTCCGAGGAGAAAAACAAAATGTTTTCTGTGATAAAATATTTGATTTTGCAAATGTTGAGTAAATATTGCACAGTTGAAACTTGACGTTAAACCTTATTTCTCTCTTATTCATGAAATGAAAGTATTTGCAAACGCTGAAATTCTATTCTATTTTAATTGTAGCTGACAAATTTAGTTATCCAGATAATAATCTAGAATAGTTATGACAGATATATTAATGTAAACTTTTGATGATTGCGGTATAATTTAATTACACTGCAAATTTTATAAATTGGAAGAAAATTATTGCGTTATGAAAACTTTAATAGGTAAAATGCAAGGTGTGGTAATAAAATATAGCTTACACTTATGTCATACAAATGTACTATACACACACAAATACAAATGTACTATATAAATTATATTTCCCTTTTGCCTTGATTAAAGAAAACGTTTTTATTTTTCCTTTGTTTTATGTAAATATCAAGAAAAAATATCTGAATGTATATAGTAAATTATTAATAATGTACATGGAATTTTAAATGCTCTTTTATACCTTAAAACATTATCAAGTAAATATATTTATTCCATAAATTTTAAAAACTAAAATCACATATAATTAATGCTTATTAGTATAATTTATTTATTAACTCATATTTAGATTAAATAAAAAAGATAAATTCCTAATCTTGTAGACTTTAATAATCACTTTTTCGAATAATCAATATTGTAAATTACCATTATTAAATACAATAGAATTTCAAACGAATTTTCTCGCTAACATTTCTTAAATAAAATATTTCATTGTTTTAATACTACATTTGAAATTATAAAGTAATATTTTTATAAAATATTTATTAGCATTTTAATTTTTATTTAAATTTCACAATATTAATTTTTTAACTTATGATAATTTTAATAAACTTTCAAACAATTTGATAAAGCCTCATTAGTTAATAAATTTTACCCAGGTCATTTTGAATAATTATGATATTTCAATTAAAGAGTTATGCTCATAATTAGTAGAATGATGTAAAAGTAGATTGGGAATTTTATAGTAGTTATAAAACTAATTTTTAGTAGTTATATACACAATAATGTTATTGATTTTGAGTTAGAAGTGTAGCGATTTTACAACATACCATTGTTATTGACGATAATTATATGAATTTCATTGAATTTTGAAAGGGATCTATATATTAGAACATTGTTTAAATTATAATGAGCTTCATAATAGTTTAAATACGGGAATATTTCACTATCTATACAATGAAATACAATATTTGTGTTAACAAATGCACTGCGAGGCAATGCATTTATAATTAAATAGCGTGAAAGTGATTCTGGAAATTAAATGACTTTTGATACCAACATTCAATTTCTAAAGAGTGTCATGAGAAGAAAAATTTAAGTTTCTAAAATTTTCTAATCATCTGTGATAGTTTCGATTATGGTGAGTAATTACTAAAATGTTCAATTAATTTATATCAGTTGGATTATGATAATACTCTGACAGAGATATAAAAATTAATAAATGGATACAGCAATACAACATCTTACCAAGAAGTGTCAAAATGTCCACAAATACCAATTCGTCAATATTTTTCAAACATTCGCTATGCATTTGCTTATTTTTATTTGCCCCATACTCTTCAATTTATAAACTTTCCTCTTCACATTGATGCACTGTTATTACACATAAAGTCAACTGGTTTACAAAATAAAATAATTGTGTAACAAAAAGCCAGTTGTTTGTCTATTGTCAAATCCTGTAACATGAAGTAATGTCAATAAATGTAAAAAAAGAATTATAGTGCTATCGCATCAGAAATTTATTATTAAAAATTAAAATAATCGATACAGAGGCAGTACTCAGACTAGGCTGGCATTATGTAAATGAAAGAACAGAATTTAAATATTATAACTTAATTTGTTTTTATTTTTTCAGTCAGCTATCCAACTCATAATTATTTTTGAAAAATTATCTTATTCAGTTTCTTATATATATGTGTGTATTTGTGCACAATCAGTGTGTGGTCACGGGCAACCGGAACTCAAATTTAAATTATATTTTAGTAAAATATAAAGAAGTCTAAGAAAGCATTCTTGTTTTTAAAATTTGCCATCAATGTAAAATAACTTTATTGTAAGAGATCATTGCTTTGCTTATAAGCAAATCATTGTCTTTGGATGAAGAAATACGGAACCTTCGAGCTCTTCTGACTGTTAATAGAATTGCAATTTTAGAAATTACTTTATCTCGAACATTTTCATCCTTTGTAAATAAAATTGGCCAGTTAATATTTAAATTAAAATTTCCAAATCCCGTCTTCTTATTTAATCAACTAAATAAATAATATTTGAAGAATTATCAACATGAAATACGATATTACATTATTAATAGCATAATGGCCTTGCTTTTTTCAGTGTATAAAGGAATATCAGCATAGATTAAGTAAGGATTATAAATGTTTTACAATTATTTCATTATTTAAAAGTTTTTTATAGTCTCTGACATATGCGATGATATGTAATTTATTAATCTCAACTACCATTAACGAATATCGGAATGACAATAACTAAAATATTACTCGAATTATGGGATACTCAATTTATTATACATATAGTCGCTGCACTTCATTGATTAATTATTGCAAAAATAATACTTTTAAGAGTCTATTTTAAATTAAATAAATATTTTATATCATAAAATATTTGCTTCCTTATATAATCATTAAATATTGCATGTGAAAGAACTTAGAAATTCAGATTTTATAAAAGTGTTAAATATTTTTAGTAACACTTACAACGGTTATGATTGTGTAATGTCTCTTAAATAAATGAAAATAATGTAAGTTATAATTTATGATTTCCTCAATTTTTAGAAAAGAAAAATCAATAAGCTAATCCTTGTACATATGTACTTAGTATTGTTCGATACATATTTTGTTTTTTCATTTTAGTTCAACTAATTCCTTTAATCAGATTTTTCAATTTACTTATTAACGTTATTTGGAGTAATTAAATATTATTTATAAAAAATTTGCCTGTATTAATTATTTTCAATCATACTTTTATTGCAGCTCTTTAATTTTAACTTTTAATATTTTTACCCCAAAAAAGCACTCACAATATATTTTAGTGAGGAGGTTTTTAAAATATATTATTGTTAAAAATCATTCTTTAATTAAAATTATGAGCAACTTTCTGGGAAATGGAAATTATATTTTATGGGGATTATGGGAGAAACAAGAAATATTTTTATTATGTCATGCGCAAATTTATATTGTATATGATTTCAATATTTTACGTCGTTCCATATTTAAGGAAATATTTGCAAACTAACATATTTAATACTTTTAAAACGGGTTCTATAAAAAATAGAATAAACATTTATAAAAAAAGAGAAAAAATATATATCAGTGTAATATAAAAATGTAAGCAATTTATTCTACGTGTATATTAAATGAAGTGATAATATTTAATCCATAGCAAAATACATGAAATTATGATTTAAAATAATTATGAATACTTCATTTCAAGTAAAGTAATAGCAATTACTGACAATGAATCAGTCAAACTAGTTTGGAAAAACTAAAACCTTTGATAACAGGAAAAAGATCTTATGTTTTTATACTTTTGCACACGTAAAATATTTAATAATATTGCTTTAAGCAATTCTAAACATTATAGATAGAGTTATTCAATTTTTTTTAACTATTTTTACTTTAGAACAAATTATTGCAAATATCACTTTAGAGTACGATGCTAAATAACTTCTTATTTTCCTTCCCGATAAAAAATTATATCCATGAAAATTTGAAATATTTATTACAAATTGTTCATTTATAGAGTAGAAAGCGCAAATTTGTTAGTTTAGGAAAAGTGAAAATTTGCAGGTATGAATATTCTCTCTTATTAATTCTCTCATTATCATTAACAATTACATGAATCAAAAATCGTACTGTAAAAAACATAATTACTTTATTTGAATTATTAAGCAGTAAATGTAATTTATCGTAGACTGGCCTCCAAAAGTTAAGGAACAACCGGTTTTTGTGCATAATTTGCAAATGAATGAATGTAGAAACACCACATTTGGATGACATGTGCACAAAACAGGTATGTATTGACTGGAATATAGAAGTTTACATAAGAAGAAAGCGAAAAGGATTTACAACAAAAAATGCAATCTTGCTGGAAAAGTCCATTCTTGGAAAAAAGAATAATCACAGTTTCATGTCGTAAAAAAATAATAGAAGCATAACAAAAATGAGTTTCAATAAGAGCTATGCCCACCCTTAGCTTGCATTCATTGATGGCATCGACTTTCCATGCTGTCAATTAAGTTGTCGGTTATCGATATGGGAAGTGAAGATCAGACACGGAGTAAGCTTTGTTCCAGCTCTCCTAAAATCCTAGGAGGAGGATTTAAAACAGCAACCTGTCTACCAAGATAGTCCCACACATGTTCTATTGGATTCAGGTCTGGAGATCGATTTGGCCATTCCATTCACTCCAAACCAAGATCCTCAAGATATTCCTCAACAACTACAGCTCGGTGAACTTGTGCGTTATCATCCATCAGAATGAAATCATTGCCAATTGCACCGGCATATGGGTAGACATATGGATCAAGGATCTCATCCGTATATCTCACGCCAGTCACAGTTCCTCCCTGGAACACATGCAGGTCAGTGTGACCACCGACTGAGATCCCAGCCCAAACCATTTTACCACCGCCACGGTAACTGTCTCTTTACACAATGTTAGATTGGTGGCATCTGGTGTTTTGTTCCCTCCAGATCAGAAGACGTCCTGAATCACTCTCCAATGGGAATCTGGACTTGCCTGTGAAGAGTACAGAAGCCCATTGCTGTCTGGTACAGGAAACGTGTTCTCTTGCCCAAGATAAGCGAGCCCTTTATTATCGTCCGGTGAGGGGTACACACACAACTGGTCGCCTAGCATATAGACCTGCATGGGGAAGACGCCTTCGTACCGTACTAGTGGATATTCTACTCCCTGGTGCTACAGAGAGGTCTGCAACAAGTTGTGGAACAGAAATTCTTCTTCTCCTTCGGACCGAAAAAGCTATAAAATGGTCTTCTGTAGGTGCTTTGACTCGTGGTCGGCCTGGAACATGTCTTCTGTATACAGAAGCTTCAGTTTGATATTGAATCCAGAGACGGTGGACACACTGCGAGACACATTAAGGCGTCTCGCAGCATCTGCCTGTGATAACCCCATTTCCATCCATCCGACCACCCACCACCTTAATGAATCAGACAAACGGCTTCTCTGACACATTGCGGGACCTCACTGACTATAGTCAAGGAAACTGCTAACAAAAGTTGTAAATCAACCAAAGATACACGCGTAATTACGAAAGACTTATATTTGCATATTTTTCTCTCACTCATATATAGCTATTCTTATTCACGTGCCCTAAAAAAGTAAAACCAGTTAACCTTTCATACTTTATTGAATATTATAAGCGCTAAATAAAATACTTCTTTATTACTTTTTATAATTTAATTTCATTAAAATTATAAAGAAAAACATGTTCAGTATGCATTATTAATAAAATTTATCAATAGATCAAACAAAATTATTCACATAACTAACTTTTGTATAAATAATTTTAAAATTTAAATTTATAACTAAAGATTCCTAAGTTAATCAAATGTTTTAATTAGTGATATGTTTTTAATAGTAAATTATACTTAGAAACCAACATCATTCTTTACTAAATATAGTTTCTATGACAAATTTTTATAATTGTATATGTAATGATTTGAAACTTTTCACAAAACACATTATATGAAATTAGCAAATTTTCTAATAAAAAGTATTGCATCGTAAAGTATTGCATTATACTACAAACTAAGCACAATTTACAATTTTTTCTCTCTGTATCTAAGAAAATTTAGAAAGTTCTTTTTCAGTTAAAACTTTCAAATTACTTTCCACTTTACATAAAATGACACATGAAATGATAAGAACTTTAAGAAAAGTAATCAACTTATTTATGTAAATTTGTAAATTTATGCATCTAGTAAAGATTATAGTGAATTTTTAATTGCAGAGATGGTCAAAAGCAAATTTAAAGTTCATGCATACATTAACTGTACCTTCATATATTTTGAAGAAAACATAAAAAAGGCATCATCAGGCATGGAAAGTTACTCAAATAATATTTACTATATATATATATATATATATATATATATATATATATGTTTGAGTTTGTTCTAGTATTTTATGAAATCATATGTTTTATAATATTATAATAATAAATCTCATAAGTTATTGTAATTGTAAATATCATGTCATATTATGAAATACATAAAATAATATTAGAAATTACTTCGTACTGTTAGAAAGTAAAATTAAAATATAAGGGTATTATTATTCATAATATTTTTAAGTAATACTTACTTATGATATGATGTCTCATATTTTCTATGTTTTAATCAATTATTTAATTAAATTGGTAGTAAGATAATGTTGATACAAAGTTTCTTACTTTACTTTTGATAGCTAATTGAGAAAATGAAATTTTTTAAATACTAGGTAATAAAATATTTAATTAGATTTATTTGTCGAAAATGTTTTACACAATATTAATAAGAAATAACATTATTATTTTCTAAGAATATTGTTTTTAAATGTTAATATTGAAGTGAAAACTTATAAGTTAGAGTTTGTATTTTGTTTCTAATATCATAACAATTTAAAAAATGTCTACTTATGAAGTTTTTAACTATCAGTATTATCAAAAAATTTTTCCTACATACATATATATAATGTTTATACTGAAATTTTTTTATTAAATGCTTGCAATATAACATCAATTTTTTTCTTAGGAGTTATTTTTATGCTTTTAGCTATTTTTTTAACATGATATTTTAGATATTTTGAAATTATTCAAATTTTATGCTAAAATATATCCTATATATAATTACAGCATAACTTGAAATCAAAAATTAAATTTCATTTTATGCTTTTATTCTTTTTTCAAAATTATTATTTCACGTATCTTTAGCATTTATTTCACAAACTGAATCAATTGATATATTTCTTAAAAAATATTATTCTTAAAGAGAAATGAAGAAATACTTAAGGGATTATTGTAAATATGTTCAGTTAGAACAACTGCAAATTAATTTTATTTCTTGTAGCAGACTCATCTTTATTCTATTGTATAATGTTAATAAACAAACAGGTTACCATTCAACCTTCATGTCACCTTGATGATAATTTTTCTTCACTGATTTTCAATAACAATTCTAACATTATTTCATAATTATTCCATAATTTTTTAGAAATATGATCTTTAAATTATGATTAAACTTTTCAATTTAATATACCATGCTATAAATATTTAAGAATAAAGAAAATCTTTTGCAATGTACCATTATTGCAAAACTGAAGAACAAGAAGAGATTTTGTGGGTCTGATAAAAGTAACTTAGCGTGAATAATTGATTAAAAAATTTTTGTGCTCTGATTTTGATATCATATTTATTTAATTAAATATAATTTGCGTAAAAATTTCAAGACTCAATATAATTATTACTTGGTTCATAGAAAATAATTTAAGTGTTTTGTTCTAATTAAAATTACTTCACTGACTTCAAAATATCTTATTTATCAAACAAAGTAATCTTGTAATATATATCTATAGGGAAACTAGTAAATATGTATGAATTATAATAAATTACAAAAAGTCGGGTTTGTTTTGTTTTTATAAAAATTACTTCAAATTGTTATACAAATCAAAAATTTAATTTAGTAAAATAGGTCATTTGGTAAACATCTTAAGAGATATTGGTTTACTGATTTTTAAAAATGAACTGAATTGTGCCAATTATTATAGTTATGATATAAGAAAATGTTTCTCAAGCTATTTTAAATTTGATACAAGTTATATTTTCATTCCAGTTATAGAATTGAGTAAATCATGTAAATTTAAAGCTTCTTCTTTTAAAAATAAGCAATTTTTAAAGGTACATATTATTGATAGACTGCAAAATATATAATGCAACTAACCAATAGAACAAATACAAATTTAACACAATAAGACAAAAAATAGCTAAATAATTACTTTAAAAATATTTTATAATAATATTTTGCTTATAGGGTAAACTTTTCAAGTAATAAAACTTAGTGTTACTGTGCATCTTCAAAATTATATATCAAAATGTAACTATTATTTTTATAATTTCCCACCATCAAAAATATTTTAGATTATTATTTCAATATAAAATCAAATCCAATTTTGCATTTTCACATGAGTTTTAATTTCTCACTTCTTACAAAAATTTGTTCAGTGATTATGAAGGAATAGTTTATTTCTTTTAATTTTTTGACATTTTTCCCAAAAAATTCTATGTTAGAAATTTTATCCTAATATGCACTTATATATTATTTAGTTTACATATTATATCAGCTTATTTAATTATTTAGCTTATGAACAAACTAGAAAGATGTTTGAAACATTTACACGTATAATATTCTCACATTTGTGATTTCTTGAATGAATTCTTGGATGAAGAATTCTTGTGGTATGGTTTGTGTATTTTTTGTATTTTCTAATAAAGTTTGCCCATTAATAAAGAAGTGATGAAGAAGTATATTTTATAAAATATTAAGGGACAATGAAATTACAAAATTTAGCCCTATATTTCTAATATCCTTAAATAAAGTATTTCTCCAAGAAGTATTTCAATACAGACTTATATTAAATAATTTCGATTGTATCATTTTCTTAATATTTCAATAATTGTGTTGTTAATGAAGTAAAGTTGCATTACTTACATATATTTGCTATTTACTGTTAATAAAATTAAAATAAAGCTTTCGAATTTAAAAAAGAAAACTGCTATAGTATGAAGAGAGTTTTATTGCCAAGGAGCACCAGACAAAAATTAATGAATTCGCATTTCACTGGCTTTGTATTCCCTTTTCTTATATTTTTTCATTTTAATATTTTTGTACCATTCCATAATTTCCTGAAATGAACAATAAACGGACTTGTAATTAGTTAAAAAATTATGGATCACTTAAGCAACATATACTATGAGAAAAATATTAATCATTTATTCGCACATATATTTTCAGGATGGATATATAATTTCGAATGTACATTGTGAGTATTTCATGCAACATTCATATAATATATTGAATTTTCGATTATTAGTACATAATTTCTAAATGAAATGTAATTTTAAATTCACCATATAAGAATATCAGAGCTTGGTTCTAACTTTTTCAACCTCTTCAACAAATATTCTTGAGATTTAAGAAAAGCAATAAGTCATCATACAAAATTATCAGTTTATCTAAATACTATACAAATTATAAAAAATAAACGTAAATGAAATTTAAGTAAGGAAGTATAAATATTTGGCAATATTTCTGAATTTCTTCAGTAATATTATTTTTTAAATTGATTTATATTAAAAATATTCTTGATTTATTTTATGTGTTCCTTATAATACGTATAATAGATGAATTAGGAAATAAATTTCTTTGGAAAATTTTATAAAATATTATTTCAAAGCATTGACATTATATTCAACTACATTTTCCGAACAAAGTTGAAAAATGATATTTGCTTTCCACTCAGAATGAAATTAATCATGTTCTAATACTACAAAAATGTTTGCAAAAATTGTAATAAAAAATTTGAAGATGTATAGCTCTGTTGCACATAATAAAGTTCTGTTATCAGATACAATGAAATACCGAATTCTGCTTAAAAGTAAGCTGATAAAATGCTTTAATTTGGTATTCTATAAATATATTCCATGATGCATTTGGCTTTCTTTTACAGTATTTTTACAAAATTACTTTTCACTGTTATTTGAAAAGCTTATTAATCACATTAGATATCATTTATACAATGTATATTATCGAAAAAAAACCAAATTAATTTTTTTAACAATATTCCAGAAAGTAACACATTTATATGTGTATAAATAAACATATATTGTAATTAAAAAACTGTTTAGTTAAAATTATCTTTAGTTTAATCATAGAGAAACATTTTAGTAAATATTATGTTTTAGTTAAAAACTGCGTCTTTAAATTATTTTTTTAAATGTTATTGAAAGTAACAAATGTTATAATTTATGTAAGCAACATGAATTCTGAAGAAGAGTGTATAACAAGTATATGAATACAAATAATGAAATCGAATATAGATTTTTCTAAGCTTCCAATTTATAAAGATTAAGAAATAGATATATCCTCAGAATAATTTATATTAGTATTAAGGTATCCGATTACGTTTGAGGCAACTTTTTAAAAATCAATTGTAATTTTCTTTTATCTTGTTTTTAGATATAATATGATACTAAAACAGGAAATTAGTTGCTGAAATTTTAATTAGTAGTATATTGCTTGTGAAATGTAGCTTATATGTAGCATACTGGATTATTTTCTGACAATTTTTATGGGAATTTTAACAAAACAGATAGAACTCGACAGAAAATTGTAATGTACTTTAATATAATTTAAGCATAAGGTTTAAGTAACAATGTTCTTAGAAAATAAGTAGAATCTAAGGAAAATATTCAGAAATAAAAAATAAGGTTAAAAATACACAGATATATGTGTATTTTACAAACTTTTACTGAGCATTTCCTTCAAAAATAGATGTAAATGAGAAACTTCTTTGCGTATATTCAAACTTTTGCTTAATTTCAAGATAATGAAATTTAAAATAGTATATAGTCCATACAAGTATCTTACTCGGATCTATATAAGTTCCATACAAGTATCTTCATTATTATTTGTCATATGTTGTTAAAGGGTATGGGTGGAGATTTTGTGAAAAACTAAAATTTGAAAAAAATCACCTTTAAAGTGATGCTTTGACTTGTGATCGCTACAATGTTGCAATTTTTCCCAAATGTATAAATCTCCTACTTATGGCCCTTTATCAGCACATTATAGAAAAACATGTAAACAAAAAACAGTAAAAAATAAAATACCACTTCCCGTTTGAAAATGAAATTTCCAGTTCCGTTTTTCAAAAGACTCGACTATTTAAAATTCCTGTGACTTATATATATATATAATTTCTGTTTGACATAACATAAAAAATTGTATTGAAAACTGCAAACTTCTACGTTGATTTACAAATAAAAAAATGTTGGCACATGTAATAGAGAATCAACTTTTCAACAAACACGGATACCTTCAATTTTCACTACGTGTATATAAGTTAGTATTAATCTAAAGAGAAACTTTGTTCTTTTTTATTCACATCCTGGATAATTTATCATTTAATGGAGCGATAGTGTACATCGATATGTTATTTAAATTAATAATTTTGTTTCTTTTCAAGTTTTATTTAAAAATATTTATACCTAAGCACTGGAGGTAGTAAGTGTAGCCTTTTTATTTAAAAATTTTAGAGTTTATCATTACATTTTACAAAACTGACTTAATTTTAACATAGATGCAAAATATAAATAAAATCGATATTAAATAACACTTAAAGTTGGAAGATGCACGTCCAAGAATTATCATCATAATTTATTATGTTCATATGAGGAAAATATAAAATGAATACATTTCTCAATTAGAAATTATTTTGATGTATTCATTCATTAACAAAATTTAAAAAAATTCGAAACAATTTATAAAATTATCTCATATGAAATGTTAACGTTCATATGAATTTACATTTCATAGAATTATTAATTTAACACAGTAAAAAAATTACAATTTTTCTTTATTAAAAGTGCTTTATTATATATTTAAATATATTTTGGAATTTATATGTACAAATATATAATATCCAAATTCATTTTTATATTTTTTATGAGTATTTTTTGAGCTAAGAAACTTTTCATTGAAAGTGTTTTTGTGAACTACTTAGCTAATTTTATTTAAAACATTATTTACATACGTATATTTTCCACCATTCAAATACTATATTTTTGGAAAAAACATCTTGGGAAAGATAAATAAGAAATTGTATGAAAAACATCTTAGAAATTTTATCTTTTTGGAAATTATTTCTTAGAATATTTCTTGTATTTTATAAAAAAATATTTTGCTATTTTGAAATATTTCATGGAGAAGAAACTTATACATAATTTTTTTTAACTTGAAACAGTTATAAATGGCAAAATAATGAAACTAATAAAAATAGATTGAACGCAGTGAAACATTTTAAACAAATATTTCAAATAAAGTAATATTGATAAAATAAAACCAAATATAATAATGAAAGAAACATTTTACCTTAAAAAAAATTTAATTAATTTTTACTTTATCAGATTTTATCCAAAAAAATTTATTATAAAATTCGACTATTACTGGGAAATTATTAAATAATTATTTACTACAATGAATACAAATTATTTACTTTATTACAAATTATTATTAAAACTATTAAATAATAATTTACAAAAATAGGTACTAATTATTTACTTTATAAAAACTAAACATTTTTTAATCAATTGATAAAATGTTTTATGTTCTAGTCAGCATTTTTCTTAAAAATGTAACTAATATTGCATTTTTGGATGAAATATTCAAATTCAAGTTGCGTCGATTGAAAACATATTTGAAGTTTGAAGAAACATATCAACTAATATTTTATATATACAGATAAAATATTTTTGATAAGGGAAATGATGTATCAATTTGTATGAAATATACATAAAAAATAAAATATTAATAAAGAATTTCAGCATATTTTGATTTTTTAATAAACGGAAGTTTAAGTTTCTCTCTCTTTTATGCTTTAACTTTATATTTTGATATTTTAATATGAAAGGTCTTAGGTAGTCCTAGCCTATCATATCATTATAAAAATTATTAAAATTTTATGCAAACTATATTTAGTACTCATGCGTCTTTTCAAGCATATTCTTACCTTCTTATCTATTTACAGTAAATGTATACATTATTTACCAATTCTTATTCTTTTTAAAAATAATTAAAAGAAATTTTATTAAATATTTTAAAATAGCCAATTAAATGTTAGATTTCTTTTCAATTGCGTTAAAAGCACTGTATAAAAACTTTAATTATTTTTATAAATGATCAATTAATCAACTAAGAAAATTGATAGCCGCTAATAGTAATTTGATGCCAGTCGACATTATTAAACAATTTACTATGCAATTTACAATTAATCATATCAGTAATGGAGAAAATGATCAAGGTACTTACATTGATCATTTTAACTCCCCCTTCTCTCTCTCCTCTTTAGTACTTCCTGGAATTTTAAATATTTTTCCAAAAATATAATACAGTGGGTGATTGGTAAATGAACAGTTCCAACTGCGAACGAATTGGAGAACGAACACTTTTGAAGAAAATTTTTGAGTACAGACAACGAACACACATATTCGGATAACGAATTAAAAGGAAGTCTAACGAACATTTCTCGGCTCTCGGAGAATAATAGGCAATGCTGCCAAACCCAAAGGTTTATTAATTTTGCATTAAAGTTAACCTATTAAAAATACGCATCATTATTTATTAATTTATCTCAAAGATAAAATGTATTCCTTATGTTAGAAACATCTTATAGAAGGTCAAATTATATAGCTTAATATTAGAATTAAGTCATTGACTTTTTTTTTCGAAAACGCAAGAAAGGAATAAAAAAAAGCCACATCGTAGTGCTTATTTGAAATATTCTATTTCAAGAGTGTAAAAGTATAATCTTTAGTGCAATGCTGTTAGATATTTAAGTATATGAGAAACAAAGCGTAATACTTAAAATGTAATCATTAAATTAGTTAAGGTAAATATCTCTTTTGTGCATGATACAGGAAATTTCACGTTTTCCAAAATTTGTTAGGGATTTTAACATTTATTCAATGATTTTAAATTATATTTACGAGAAATATTACGTTAAAATATCCTTAATATAAAAAAATAAAGATAATTTCGAACCTCACAATAAAAAAGACATTAAATAATTTAATATTTTCTCCGATATTTTTCTTATACTGAAAAATGTTTGTGATTTAAACATTTTTTAAATATTTAAATTTGATCGTTAGTTTATGAATAAATCGTAGTACAATGTCTCTGAAACAGATATGCATTTCTTAAATATTTAAGGGAATATTTTTAGTAATTTTTTTCTGAAATTAGCAATTTTTGATGTGTTTTATTATCATTTACCAGTCCTATACTGAAATGCTAATTAAGTGGAAGTTTGAATCAAAATAAAAATTTTTCTTGCTAAAAATAATAATTTCTTTGTAAAGTTATAGATCGTAATCATAAGAAAATAATATAATTTTACATAGAATAGAGAGTAACACAATTCACATTCTAAAATTCGAAAATACTAATGTAATAGGATTTATTCCGCATTTTTTGTTTTGTAATTGTTTTATCTTGGTATTTTAAGCAATGGTTGAAATATGTGTACTGAAAATTTGAGTAGTGTGAAACTATCAACAATAAGAAAAATTTCAAAACACGTTTAGTCAAATTCTCGAGTAAACAGGAAATTAATGCACATGTAGTTAATTTAAAATTATTAACATGTGGAATGAACATAACAGAAAGATCGATTGGTGTTTCTGATTATATCAATTTGACATCAGGATTGATAGTATTGACGAATTCCTAACTAGTGGAACTTGGGAATTTTCAAATTTCGTGGGAAACCGATAAATGTAAATTAAAATCAAAATCAAGTGTAGCATTTGATATAGTGGATCCACATTTCCAACCAAGTTATCTTGGAAACATCTGTCTAATGATATATTCCAGGTAAGCGTGTCAATTAATTGCCTTTAGCTGGTCAGAACAAATTATTGAAATGCCATATTATCACTTCACTATTCTTGTTTGCATATATATATATATATATATATACATACACACCATTTATATACACTACTGGCCATTAAAATTGCTACAACAGGAAAGCGGCACACCACACACGTGAAATTTGCATGACAGGTAGAAATTTCTGTGATATGCAAATGATTAGATATACATCGCATTCATGCAAAGCAGGTGACAGTAGCGACATCTACAATGCGTATAAAACCAGAGATTTGACAGCTGTTTTCCTCATACTAAATTTCCGTTTCAACGTTGTTTTCGGCAAAGAAAATTGTTGTAATGCCTCGTGTAAAAAGAAGAAATGCCTGTCAGCACGTATCTGACTTAGATCGAGGAAGAATTATAATCTAATGGGATTGCAGTTTATCGTACCGCAATATTGCTTCTCGCTTCGGTCGAGATCCCATGACTGTTAGCAGAATATGGAATCGATGGGTTCAGGAAAATCATACGGAACGTCATGCAGGATCTCAGCGAACCCCCATCACTAACAGCAGAGAAGACAGATATCTTATCCGCATGGTCACAAGGGATCGTACAACCACGTCACGAACTCTGAGTCGAGAAATGGAGTCATTTGCAAGGCAACAAGCTTCTGCTCGAACAGTTCGACGACGTTTGCTGCAGCATGGATTGTCTGCACGGCGACCATGGCTTCGGCTACCATTGACGTTGCGTCACAGACAGGAGCGTCTTTAATGGTGTGATCAGCGACGAACCTGAACGCGGGAATGGCATCACGTCATCTTAACAGATGAATCTCGGTTCTACATACAGGATCATGATGGCTGCATCCGTGTTTGGAGGCATCGTGGAGAACGCGCATTGCCAGTTTGCATTGGACATCGCCATACTGGCCCATTTGCTGGAGTGATGGTATGGGGTACCATTGGATACACATCTCGATCACATCTTGTTCGCATTATCCGGTACTTTGAACAGCAACCATTACTATTTCTGATGTGTTAAGGCCCGTGGCTCGGCCTTATCTTCGAGGCCTCTCTAATGCATTGTTTCAATAGGATAATGCACGACCACATGTTGCCCGTACTGTTCTGAACTTCCTTGATACAGAACAGGTTCGATTGTTACCCTGGCCAGCATGTTCTCTTGATCTGTCACCAATTGAGAACGTTTTGGTCAATGGTTGCCAACCGATTGGCATGCCATCACTCTTTATCCACTACTGTCGATGCACTGTGGCATAGTGTTGAAGCTGCATGGATTGAAATCCCCATACATGCTATACAATCTGTGTTTGACTCTATGCCTAGGCGGATAAATGCTGTTATTGCAGCCAGAGGTGTGCTGCTAATAACATTGCTCTGCTGCAGGTATATATATATATACGGTACACGGTATACGCACACATGCATATATACAGGTATATATATATATATATATATATATATATATATATATATATATATATATATATATATATATATATATATATATATATATATACGAACATCAAACAGGGAAGATGAATTTTAATTTTATGATGAAAATAACTTTTCGGACACGGACTGTGAATTTGATGATCTTTCTGGGGCTCGTAATTGGTACCGAGTTGAAAGTTCACCAGTTCCCATTTTTTGTTAATCTTATATAAATCATATAAGCATTTAAAATGATAATTCTAGTACCAAGTTATTCAATTTATAAACTAAAATTAGATACATTGTGAAATTAATTAAAACGTGAGAGATCACAAAAATTAATTAATATCAGAACAAAACTTTTGATCTAATTTTAATAAAATGTAACTATAAAAAGTGAAAGAACTACGTACAAAATCCATTGCAAAATTGCTTAATTACTAAATTTATTAAAAAGTTAAAAGATAGCATCTGTGTCCGGTGGTTGTAGGTTCAATCAAAACAGCCTTTAGTGTAACAATAATTTCAATATTCAAAGTTACGTTACTCATAATAACAAGCAGAAACACTAAATTAAAAGGATGATTAAAACACATCTTCAGAGTTCGAAATCAAAAGCCTAACTAACTGTCTTTCCTTTTCCCTGCTAGGATCGCTGCCGAGCTGGCAGCCGAATGGTTAGCGCTCTTGCCTTCGGTTAAACAGTTCGTGGGTTCGAATCCCACCTTGGGCATGGATGTTTGTAGTGGTTCGGAATCCACTTTAAGCCGTAAGTCCCGGTCTAATTAGCCCTTGTGTGCAAAAAATGACCGTTGAGCGACAAACAAACCAAACCTGCTAGGATCGCTCTTGGAAAGGAAGAGAGAGAGAGAGAGAGAAGTCTCACACATCCAATTTATTACTTATTTTATTCCTTTTAATTTTATCATTTTAAAATTTCATATTTTTGAACAAATTAAGTAATGAAGATATTTTATATTATAACCTTGTCGCAAAATCACATATTCTCATACTATCAAGTTTACAACTAAGCGAAAATTTACACACACATATATATATAATACAAAAAACTAAAATATTTTAATAATTTTGAAACTTGATAAAAAAGTAAAAAATTAGAATTATATACGTTGCTTATTAATTCTAATAGTAAGATAGCCTTTAATTATGAAACCTAAATGCGAATAAATATAGAAATGTTGAACGAAATTAGCTGTTGCTTCCTTGAAACCCTTAGATTTAGAATTGATTTTAGAATTCATTTAACTTTTGAAAGCATTTTCGGTTTTGAAACAAATGTTGCACAAAACATACATTTCATAACTTTAACTAGCATCGCCACAGAGGGTATAAGCATTTGACCTTAAATTTTGCATGCAAGTGCATCGCTATTTTCCTTTAAACACACACAACAGGTAACAAAAATGAAAATGTCTTCTGTAAGCATACCTTTATCATGTTGGTTATGATGAATATCTACTATAATGTTAAGAATACTTTTTAAAACCAGTTCCGTTTCTTGCATAATCTAATTAATTTTGCCTTTTTTCCATTATTAGATATGCTTTGTATTGCTTTTTCTAGTTGCTCTTCTGTATTTATGTCTTTTAAAACATTTTCGGGTAGAAAAGAAGATGTAAGCCCTACTTTAAATTTAAAGCCAAAATCAGCTTTGTATGGTGCTCTTTTGATCCCAGAATGATAAGATCAATTTTTCTTGAAATGCACGAAACGCAATTTCATGTCTATAGACTAGTTCTAGTTGACAGACTAGTGTCTAATTCATGCCTAAAATGAAATCGTTGTTTCATGTATATAGACCATGACTCTTTCTCAAATACTACAGCTTGATTCTCCATTTTAATGCAGTAAAATAAAAATAATTAATTTTTATTTAAAAATTTAAGTAAAAATGCATACTTTGATTTTTTCGCACAAACCGTAAAGTGCAACTGGCAAAATTCTTTGATGGAGGAGCGCGTTAAATGTCATGTACCTTACCACGTGATATTTAAAAACAAACGAAGAGAGACATTCATAGAATGCCAAGAAAATGTGTGAAGTATATATAAATTATTTCATGTACATTGTTTACGAGATTTAGTCATTATATATTAGGCCTAGGCATTCTATATAATGCTGGTAATATTTACATAAATATGATGTTTTCAATAACTGATATTAAATATAATTTAGTATTGAAAAAATGCACTAATTTTAATGAACATAATAGTATGTGATGAAACTTATATATAGTAAAATTATAAATTCATTAAATGTACCTTAAATTTTAATGAAAAAGATTTTCGTTACCATTGCATTAACTCTCTCGTTGTTTTTATCAATAGTTTATGAATTGAATTCTTTATTGATATTTTGATATTCACTTAATATTTATATCAATACACATGCACAGATCTATATATATATATATATATATTTATAATTTATATATATATATATATATATATATATATATATATATATATATATATATATATATATTCTATATTTTCTAAGATTTTTTTCTGAAAATATTTTTAAAAAATCACAAATGTCAAATGTCAATAAAATGACAATAAAAATCACGATAACGTTTTATTAGGTAATTCTGTAGAATACATTCCGAAATTGAAATTTCTACATTTTCTAAGTAGATAGTATTTTGAAAAATATTTGCTTGTAAAACAAGTTGAAAATGTGTACATAGAAAAAATGAATTTATAATCCATAAAATAGATTGGAAACAAAAGAGGAGATTCCCATTGAGAAGGTTTTATGAGAAAACATTCACTCAACAATTTTTCGATGTAAAACTTATGTTTGTTTTTGAGTTTATACTTAAGAAAAGGAATAAGGCAATCTAAACTGGATGTAGTGTAATATCGATATTTCACTTTTTTGTTTGCAGTTTTGTTTCTTTTTTAAAATTAGTTTCTGGTATCGTAATGCTTCATTCTAACGTGAAATAGAAACGATAAATGAATTTTATTTCCTGAGTATGACTTTATTTTTAAATTTAATTTTTTTGTCAAATTTGAAAGAGCAAGGCTTGTTTTATTGTTGTTATATATAAGCAATCGATTTGCTTCTACTGAGCACAAAATCATTTCCTTCATGAATATGATTAATATATTTATCATATTCATGAAATTAATCAATTCATATACAGCTATAGCCTGTAGTGTTACATAAAAATGTAAATACAGTCTCATTATATACAGTTATATTTGATATTTCTAAGTGTGTATCTGTAAGTTTATTTGTATTCAATTTCATCTATTTTAAATAAACATACTGATTAAAAAATTGATCGAATGTTATTCATTCATGCCTTGTGTTAAGTTTTGAAATAAAACTTAGATAAATACAAATACTACTCCAAGTGTATATAAAAATTGTACCTTCATTGTTGTGTATTTCATTATTTTCTTAAAACATAATCTCGTATATTTTCCTTTTAAATTTGTACGTTTCAATGTACCCCACCATTAATTAATGGAAATATTTTGGATAATATTGTATACAATTTTGGGTTTGTCCCAGACATTTATGAAACAGTGAAAATGTTAGTTGATTTGATGCTTTGGCTAGATTCATCCATCGCTGTAACTTTTTTACAGATGTTTTACTGTTTCGTAAGAGAATATGACTCATTAAGCATAGAAAGTTGTGAAGAACATTGAAAAACCTTTTGATTTGTAATACTGACGGGTATTTTCATAAATACTATGTAATGGGATTTCCTAAGACTATATAATTTTAAATGAAATGTCGGAAAAATTTTTGTTCAAAGTAAATCTAAACACAATTTATTGTGTAACTCCTAAAAATCAAGCTTAAGGAGTTTGAAGAATCACATCATTAAGACTTAAAACATTTCCTCAAAAACATAATAAAAGTATTCAGTTTTAAACTATTAATTAAAAAATTATAGTGTAATTTTGGATAACATGATCAATCACTTTATAAATATATAGTGGTAGTGTAAAATTAGGGTGTATTAGAAATAATTTTAAGCTATTAAGCAAGGTTCTTAAATTTTCATAACTGGGCTCTTTCCTTGATAATTTCTGTAGAAAATATTAACTTTCTTAAACACTTACTCAGTTTTATTTTAAAATATTGTTGTTTTAAGAAAAATCATATCATAATCTTAACCCTTAAGAAAATGCTTGGAAAATTGAATTGATTCGCGACAAAATTTCAGATTAAAGCACGACGAACAACACCCATAGAACCACTCTAGGGCAACAATCGTAAATCCTTGTTTTATAACTTCTAACAGGTTCTTCACGACTCCCTCTCATCCTATTATCCTGAAATGGTTTGCCATTATCTTATCCTATTATCTTGACCAGAATCTTTGCGTCAACTTTGGAAGCACCATTCGTTTTCGTTGGCGAATTTCACTGAAGTGCTACTTTCTTAAAGTGGTTATTTTTCTTTACTAACCCTTCGCTCCATCTGAGGATATAGAGAAATAATTAAATTTTCTTTGATCATTGTAGACTTATAAGAAAACATTTAAAATTGTCTCAAAATTATTTGAATAAAATTGAAGGAATTTTAGTTTAGTGCAATGTGTAATTGCTTTCGAAAAAATTGCTTCTGAGTCTTTACAAATTCTTGATGAAATTATTAATTTCTTTTTTTTTACTTTTCACTTTTTTCCCATAACAGTTTACTAATTTATTCATATAAATATTTAAAAATTACTAAAAAATAAAAAGTTTTTCTTTTATATGAATATATGATAATTAAAATGAAATGAGTTGATCTCTTGAATTATTTACTTGTAGTATACAGCACTTCCTTCTCATTTATATTAAAATAATAGATATTTATGCTGATTAATTTAAAATTATATAACAACATTTTTCAAATGAATATATGTACAAAGCATAAAAACTGTATTATCTTCACCAAGCAAAACTTGCAGAGTTAAATATTTTCTAGTCTCCACCGATTTGATAAATTTAGAACCAATGCATTATATATATTTTTACAGTTCATTGCTTAAGCCTCTTCTGAAATTTATTAATCTCAAAAGTTTTGCATGCCAATACAGAAATTTGTTCCTTTTAATACTTCTTGGTTTACATAAATGAATATATTTTGGAAAATGCCTTTACAATGGTCTTCAATTATATAAAAAGTAAAACCTCTTGAAGTATTTAAGAAAATATTTGTACCTATATATATATATATATATATATATATATATATATATATATATATATATATATATATATATATATATATATATATATATATATATATATATATATATATATATATATATATATATATATATATATATATATATATATATATATATATATATATATATATATATATATATATATATATATATATATATATAATATGTTTTTTTATCCATTAAAGACAATTTTAAATTAAGATTTTGTGTGATACTTTTTCAAGGAAATTGACTTCTTCTGAAGAGGAGCAGATTTACTTAATTTAAAGAATATTTTGAGATATTAATTATCTCTTATTTCTTTCTAATTAAAAATGTTTTTGAGTCAAATTATAAAACTCGTTAAATATCAGTGAACTGTAATTAATTTTAATTTAATGCAGTCGTTTTCAGAAATTTATTTGTTTTCTTTCAAGTAATTGTTGCTGAATGCGAAATATTTTCTCTATTAAATCTTGACAAATCGTAATCATAAGCTGCTCGAGGGCGTTGCGCTTGAAACTTACAAAAGTATCTTCATGACTCCCTATATTCTCATAATCTTAAAATGGTTTGCCATTACTTATTTCATGTATTTTGATTTTAATCTTTAGAACGGATTTTGTATAAGTTTCAATTTCTAAGTAAATTTCTCCAAAAATAAATATTTTATTGGTATATATCCTCATTTATCGTGAGAATATAAAATAAAAATAATTTCAGCAAAATTTTTAATTACCTTACCAGAATTAAAATAATGAATGAATAAGAAATTTCAAATTCAAGACTTTTTGTAAATTTCTTTTAAGCTATTTTTACGATAACATATATTTCTTTAAATTAGTATTTGAGTTTTTAAATTATTAGAAAAGTATTGAATTTTTGCTACAATATTTTACTCAAATGATTATGTTTAACATAAAGTTTTAAAGATGGGTAATTTTTAAATATTAAATTTACATTATTATTCTTAATTAAAAATGTTAAAATGTACTATTTAGTTAATATACATTTAAATAATTAGATGAAACTTAATTACAACAATAACAAACGAAATTAGTAAGTCACCTTTTTATGATTTAAAATGATATTAGTTTTATTATGTTATATAAAAGATTGTATAAATTATAGCTGATGAAAGATGTTTCAAATTTAAATATTAATAATCAAATATTAATAATAAAATTTTGTAAAAAATGTTAAATAGAATAAAAATAACTTAACTATATAGCTAAATTTAACATGTCACGTTTTTTAATTGTACTGATTGTATTTGTAAGTTGCATTAAAACATACAATGAAACATTCGGTATTTCATATATTTTAAATCATGGTTCACGCACGCACACGCACACACACACACACACACACACACACACACACACACACACACACACACACACACACACACACACACACACACACACACACACACACAAATATATATATATATATATATATATATATATATATATATATATATATATATATATATATATATATATATATATATATATATACACACACAGTATGTCCACTAAAATATCTTGCCACCCTCTTAACTTCGGAACGGCTGCTGCTATATTCATAAAAGTGGAGTCTAGGTATAGTTAAGTAGCCATGTGCTACTGAATGAAACCACCTACCACGCCTTGTGGAAAATTGTGGAGTTAGCATTCGTTACTCGAAAACGGAACGAGAAACGTAAAAAAAGTGATTTACAAAGTTGTAGAGCATCCTCGATTTAGTACGAAAAGATACCTTGTAGGCATTAATGTGAAGAATACAACGGTTAAAACACGCATTTGTTGTTTCGTGCTGTGACGTGGCATATTGGAAAAAAAAATCGAAAAATATAAAACGAATCTTGTAGCGTTGAATAGATTTACATTTCCGTGATTACATCTTTCACTTTTATTTCGAAATTAGGAGAACGGAAGTAATAAAAATAATTCAAACAATTGTTGAAATTATTTTGTATGCATGCTGCAGTTAATTGTATGCATCCTGAAATTAATTGTGTGCATACTGCATACAAATTAATTTGTATGCAGTATGCAAATACGTAAGAAACATCACGCCTGTTCACCTGAGACAGCTATGAAAGAAACATCTTCTTGTGGCTGTAGTATGTTAATGCTCATGGTCATTGCTGAGTATTCCGAAGCTGAGTATTGTGAGATGGTTTCTTCTTCTTCTTCTTCTACAGGTTGGGTTTGTATGTCATTGGCACCTCTGCTTTAATCAGCATTTTGTACTACTAACTCCAAATCCAATGTTTCCTAGTTCCAGTTACTCGGGTCATCCACTTTATTAATATAGTCCGATAACCCTTTAATGGAATCTAGGTGTAACTCTCTAGTATGGATGATGCCTAAAGAAGTTAATCTAGGGAGGGCAAGAGCCTCGCATTCGTAAATGATATGCTTGGCCGTGTGAGATGGTTTTACTGTACGGTGAATGTCGACGCAAGGCATGATCAGTAGCAAGGTTGTACCGCCAACGTTTCTCTGTAGGCCCGCATCCTTCTCATCAAAATCATCCTAACTGTTGTAAAACGTTTATGTGAGACAGATTGCGTTACTAGTCGACCTCGATCTGGAAGACAAGCTAAGGTAGGACGGCTAGTTCAACCGGATGAGGTATTAGCATATGCCCTCGCACGTCCGAAATGCAGCGTAAGAGAGATCAGTCAACACTGTGGTCTCTCCAAAAGTCAGGTTCGGAAAATCCTAAGTGAATTAGGTGCTCATCCATACCGACCGAACTGAACAGGTTTTAGTGGACGGAGATGCCGAGCGACGCTATGCATGGTGCAACTTCGTAATGAATCAGATAGAGGTCCAGCTAACATTCTTGGCAGATATTACGTTGATGGATGAGGCATGATTTTCACGGGATGGTAGGTACAATAGACAAAGCATCCATTATTGGGCGCGAGAAAATCCTAAATGCTTCATCGACGCTCGACATCAAATGCGGTATGCTATTAACGTTTGGTGTGCAATTTACAATAACAAGCTGAAAGGCCCAATATTTTACAATGGCACATTAACGATTCACGATATTTACAATTGCTACAGAAGGTAATACCTAATTTTGTGGAGAACCTGCCGTTGTTTAATCTTAAGAATCTATGATTTCAACATGACGGTGCGCCTGTTCACAAGACATCTCCAGTGAAGCAGTACCTCGTCAAGGAATTTGGCACCAAATACTAGGGTATGGCGGTTTCGAAGAGTAGCCCCCACGTTCTCCTGATCTGACTCCACTGGAATTTTTCTGTGGGGATACTTGAAACAGCAGGTGTATACGACCCCTCCACAAAAATTGCAGGACCTTAAACGACGCTTTACGGTCGAGTGTTCCAACGTGTCACGTTGTATGCTCCAATGTGTGCAACGTGATCTTCAAGCGAGGATCCAAATGTGCATTGCAGCTGACGGTAAGAGAAGTTTGAACATCTTAAATAAAGTATATTATATAAACTATTTGTTTTTTTTCCTTTCTTCGATCGTTTTGTCACATCGCAGCATGAAACAACAAATGCGCGTTTTAACCGTTGTATTCTTCACATTAATGCCTACACGGTATCTGTTCGTAATAAATCGAGGAGGCTCTACAGCTTTGTAAATCACTTGTTTTACCTATCTCGTTCAGTGTTCGAGATACGAATACTAACTCCACAATTTTCCACCAGGTAGCGTGGCAGGTGGTTTCATTCTGTAGTGCATGACTACTTTACTATACCTAGACACCACTTTTATAAATATAGTAGCAGCCGTTCCGAAGTTAAAAGGGTGACAAGGGACTTAAGTGGGCATACTGTATATACACACCATACGTTTTTACTTTTCATATAACAATAATAACGCCATTTTATTTAAAATTAGGAAAGTATTTTATGTTTCATTGAATGATTACTACAAAGAATTCTTATATATTTTTAATTAAAGAAAACTATTTAACATTTTAAATATATAAATGAAATATACATATTAGTTACATTTAAAAAATGCATTTTCAACTTATTGCTTAAATGAAACAAATGTATAATAATATAAAACCTTTAAAATTTACGAATGATTAATTTGTTAATAGGAAGACATTTAAATTATAAAAATTATGAATTATTACAAATATGAAAAAATGTAAGCAATTTTGATCTGAAAATGAAAGAATTATATGATACATTTATAGAAAATCAAGCTCTAATTTTAAGTTTTTTCTTTGTTTCAATACTTTATATTTTTTCAATTGTGTCGTAATCATATGGTTAAAAGTCAAATAACACGATACATTTGAAATTGGTTTATGAAGTAATATATCATTGAAAATATTTTGTTTTATTTTCTTAACAAATAAGTATTCTTTGTCAAATAAATAACAAAATTTGCAGATGAGTGCTTGTATAGAATATCTCAGTGCCACATATATGGAGCTGAGGCTATCCATACTTTTGAAGGAATGGTATTTAATTATTATTTTCAAACTCATACTCTTACATACAAAACTTTTAACATCAATACTTGATATAATTCAGTAGCAACTGAATTTCTCAGATTTCTCATGCACCAAATGTGTGTCGATGTTTAACATAAATTTAAATATTTTTCATCCTTAACTAAAGTATGTGTTTGTGATCTTCCCTAGCTAATAATGTATGTAAAAATCAATAATTTTTATCGTTAAATATTGAAATAATGTAATAAATAAAGAGCTCAACTTCAGTGCCAGATTAATTTGAATCGGTACAAAATTTAGATTGATCATTAGCTTTTGATTTTATGTTCTGTCATTCATAATAATTGTAAAGAATTGAAATGCTTCATCTTAGTAATAACATCCATTTGTCGGCTACATAATTTAATGAATTATACAATTACAACACATAAAAGGTATTTATAATATGATTTAATCAATCATATATATAAATGATGCATCTATTAAAGCCTAAAATGTAATTTTTCCTTACCAATAAATTTTATGATTTTTTCCATAACTGTAAGAGTTTAAAAATCCATTTGTACAATATATTTATGAGTCTTTATTAATGTATAAATTTCTGGTTTTAAATTAAAAAAGAAACATGTGTTTCTTTTTTCTTATTTATAAATATGGAAATATTTTATCAACATGAGTACTCTTTATAACGATTATATAAGAGAGTTTCAGCTAAACATAAAATACTTGTTAAGAATTATTTATAAAAATAATAAAAGATATTTTATATTTTATTATTTTTATCAATAATTCTTAACAAGTTAAATCAATAGATTAGGAACATTGAATACAATTTAATTTAAATTTATTAATAGTGGTATCAGTATTAATATGGTAGTATAGTAGGTATAAAATGTGTTTCAGTAAATGCCCCACAATATTAAAAAATGAAAATATAAGTTCCTTGGGTAATATTATTATCATTGTTATAAAAAAGAAATCATTATTAAATAGTAAAAAAAACTCTTGATTTCTAACTGAGAATTAAAAACCACTTTTAGTTAGCAAATACTCTGGTCTAAGGCTTCATTCAAATTTTCATTCAGATCTCTTCATTCAGATTTCATTCGCTTCATTCATGTTTTTATATCTTCTCTAGGAGATACTTAGCAGCTAAAATATTCCTTTTGAATAGTTTTGCTTTGTTGTCATGACAACCTGAGCTCAATTAAACTTTTTACATAATTCACTTGGTTATTTTCTAACCTTTAAAAGTATGTTTCGATGTATTTTTTTCAAAACTATTAACACTTCACGATTTTTTACCTCCTTTTATATGTAATATTACTTAATTATTCTTTTCACATGATTTTATGATATATATATATATATATATATATATATATATATATATATATATATATATATATATATATATATATATGATTAATATTCTTATGTTCACAGTATTGTCTTTCTAAGAAAATTGTATAATTGCATAATATTAAATCATAACAGAAAAAATTTGACGTATTCGAAACAGGGACCCTAATTTATAATACAAAATCTTGATAAAATTAATATAGTTTCTATAGATAAAAGTACAGTTATAGTTATAATATTACAAAGTAAGTTATAATATTTTTTTATATTTCTACTGCAAAAATGTTTATAATACATAAATGCATTATACGATGTAAAAATGAAAATCTTAATTTAAAATAGGTCTACAGATAAACATGATTAAAATGTATTCTTTAATTTTAAAGAAAAATATTTACTATAATAATATGACTGACTCGTATTGCATTTAAATACGACAGCAGAGTTGAAAGTATAACAGCTAGAAGGAAAAAAAGTATGCAAAGTTCAGAAGGCCGAAGATCACATATCGAGAACGAGCAGGACAAAGAATTGAGCATAAAAATGCAGAGAGTGAGAAGTTCCTGTGACGCCTTCTGGATCCTGTTGCGATCTCTTGGAATACAGTTTCGTTTTTTAAATTCAATTTAGATTCCTTCTGTGAGAAGGGATGGCTTCAAAGAAGCGTAGAAGAATTCAAAGTGACTGAATATATGAAAAGAACACCTTTCTAACTTTATATTTGGGAAACTCAAAAAATCCATAAAATAGTATGTAAAGTTTTTCAGCGATTTTATTTTACACATGAATAATATACAATATTCTGCCTTGAATTTGCAATTAGTGCGTGACTTAATATTTTCACTCGCTTTCTAGACAATATTTATTTTGACCAGTAAAAAAAAGAAAAGAAGCAAAAAATATGATCGATTTAAACTGATTTAAAAATATTTATTAAATTATGTTATAAATGCTTTAATTTGTATTTCTATAATTTGGAATGGTTAAAAAGGGATGTATATCTTCGAAAAATGGGGTTTGCTGTTATATCTTCGAATTGTGAAGTAAAATTGCATAATAATATGACTATCCAAGGTTTCTCATGTACAAATTATTTAATGCATTTCAAAATCTAGAAATCAATCTACCTATACAGTAATAATCAAGCAAGTTACTTCATAAAATTAAATAAATATCTAAGATTTAATTATTAAATGTGTGTAAAATCAGACAGTGAAAAATAAATCTTGTGTTCATTTGCTGAATTTATATGTAAAAACTTAAATAGCACAGATTTTAAATATTTTAAACTAAATTGATTTCCTTTTACAACTTAATATTTAAAAGAAATCTAATATTTTGTAGTTCTTCATGTAGAGCTATTTTACGACCAATGAAATATTTTTATATTAACATATATAAAGTTAAATTAAATTTAAATTATATTACAAAGCGGATTTTCCTGATACAGATGTGAATTTGAATGCTATAAGAATTTTTTACGAGAAACGTAGTTGTGTGTGTGTGGCTTACTAAGTTTGACCTAAAAATAAAATTGCGATTCAAAAGATTAGGGAATCAGAAATATTTTACACAACACTGATAAAAGCATTGACCATTCTTCTTCTAAGCCTAAAAAAGAATAAAACTTTTTCACATTCTTTTCACGATCTGAGTAAAAAATAGTTTTTTTAGGTAAACACAATCATTGTTTTATATTGAAAATCTCAAGTAAGGGTTTGCATGCAATTTTGATAGTGATGCACACAAAATTCCTTTGTAGATTCTTACGATGCCATTTTTGAGTACTTAAAAATCTTTTTTGCTCTTCTAAGTGGATTAAGTAATTCTATCTTAAGTATAAAATCCCCAATAAAGACTTAAGAAGAGAAACTGAATAATATTATGGAGGGAATGTTTTAGTAGTTTATAGAAATTATTAAGGTTCACTTCACACAAATGACTTTCTGTCTTTTAGTAGAAATTTCGAGAAAGACACTAACCATGTACAATATTGTAAAACAAATAAAATAAATTTCATGGTAAGAATTAAATATGACTTCTGATTTATGTAAATATAAGAAACTCTGCATAACAGAAAAATATTCAAAACTTATTCATATGGAATTAGAGTACTTTATATTTAATAGTATATCTTTACACTCTATTAAAAGTAGTTGACAATTTCAATTAATTTTGTGAATAATAAATTTTATGAAGATACTTCTTGAAGAAAATCTGATGGAATAATGGAATATATATGTATATATATATATATATATATATATATATATATATATATATATATATATATATATATATATATATATATATATATATATATATATATATATATATATATTGTCTTTTAAATATCAAAAAATATTTTACACCATATATTAAGCAAATATTGTATTTTAAAATTTTAAATAAACTACTATATATGTTATTATTAATTTTGTTACAGGTTTAACACTAAAGTATGTGGTAAAAAAATTAAACCTGAAGGTAAATGTAAGTTTCATATTCATAGCAGTATAAAAATTAAACCATATTTAAGAAGATTATGAGGATGTCTTCTATTGTGTTAAACGGAGATTGTTTTTTCGTTTTTGAACAAATATACCACACTAAATCATTAAGGGTTTTAGTGTGCAAAAGAGAAACGATTCATAAACGTTCTACCCAATAATGATGAGATTTAAAATAATCATTTAGGTATCCATAACAAGCCTATTCTGATGAATATCAACGGATAAACGAAGATAGTCGTGTCCAAATAAAAGTTTAAAAAATGTTATGGAAAGAAGCGAAAGAAAATCATGCTAAAGTATAATAGTGCATGGTTATTATATATAAAACAAGTTTCCCTCACATAAATAACTAAACATTGCAATGAAGAAACTATAACTTACTTCATGATGAAAATTTACTAGTTGGCAATACCTACCAGAAATTTGAGATTGAAGCAACAAGAGAAACGGCTAGGGAAACGAAACGAACGATAATAGTTAATCTTACTTTTTCAATATTTAATCACTTGAATAATTTTTAAAAATAATTAATTTATTTATTTCAGATAAAATCCTAATTTTTTTATATTTAACACTGTAAATTAACGTAAATTATGTAGGAAATACATTTTAATAGGAATATTCTTCATTATAAGATTTCAATGGAAATTATTAAAAAAATGAAATATATATATATATATATATATATATATATATATATATATATATATATATATATATATATATATATATATTCCATTCACAAATTTCCATACATAATCAAAATAATTGGAAACAAAACTTTAGTTTTCAAACAATATGTTTTATCTTTGATGGAATAACTTAACTATTAAGGGAAATTTCTTAGTTAAATAATATGCAATGTAGAATCGATGAAGCAAAATAATTTTGAAGAAGAAAATGCTATAATAATTCGGAGAAAATAAAATGCTTTAGTAATCAAATGTAAATGTATTGAAAATATTGCATTTATGTATTTTCTCGGAGGAAACTGTTTTACTGTTTGAAATGGATATGTAAATGATTTGGAAAACTTTTACGGTGGTGTCATTTACGTAATTTTTACTACGTGTATAATGAGAAAATATTAAACTCTTATGCATATATTGTATTTTTCCCTCAAAGCTGTACTGAGATTAGAATTGCCTATATGCTTTGCTTTTACCAAACTTTAGTTTTGTTTACCAATAACTAGTTAACCAAATAACTTTCGATATGCTTTTGAATCAATCTTTGCTTGACATAAATTAACAATCATTAACCTTATCCATTAAAATTCCTAAATAAACAAATAATCTCATTTTCTTAAGACACTTCAGTATTCAAATTAAATAATTATTATTAAGTTATATTAGTGGAAAAACATTCGCTTAAATTCCCTGCTTTAATGCATAATGCCTTCTGGATGATCTTAGAGAAAGTTGTGATGGAACTCATTCCCTTATGTAACACTTAGTTTTGAAGACCGAAATTTCATTAATATGAGCTTAATTGATTGTTTTTCTTTAATTTGAGCTTTGAATGAGTTATTTTGCAAAGCAACAGCTGTTCATGAATAGTTCAATTTCATTTGCAGCAGAATGAATTATCAGTCTATTGTGTCTAGCTTCTGCTATTCTTGTTTTTATATCGAAGGCTGATAATTGAATATTATGATGAATCTTGACAGAAATATATGAATGGTATCAAAACGTGATGTCTTACATTACCTCTTTCTGTTGACAGCTTAAAGGTATTAGTCTGGTAGTAATATGGAGAACATATATTCTTGTGTGGATTAAACATCAGAATATCGACGAAGCACTTGAAATGATGGTATGGGAGGCTTTTGTGATAATTTCGATTATCCATTATTCTTTTCGATGATACAGTGATTAACAGTCTCATGACATTTTATTTACTGTTAAGGCATATGACTATCACCTTTATATGAACCCTGCTAAACAATGATTTAATAGCAAAATGCAATGTGTTACTGTTAGTGTACAGACAAGCTTCTATTAAAAATATTTGACTATTGTCCTGTTCATATGTTTCCCATATCTTTTATCCATAGAAAACATTTAGATACAGTAACCGAAAGCCTAGCTGGTTATTATGTTTGCCGCTGTAATCAATGAACTACAATATCATATTAAAACTGAAAGAAGATATGCAAATACATAGCATTCAATCTCTGTTTATCTATAATATTTCGTTTTTAGCATAATATTTCGTTATCTATAATATTTCGTTTTAGGTTCGTTTTTAGCTGACAGAAATGGATTTTCCACAAAATGATTTCTCAGGGTATAGGCAAATAAAAGCTTTAAAATAAAAGGAAATAAAAACTTTCATTTTGTAAGAATAACCATGAAATAAGAATTGTTGTCATAATATAAAATATTAATTAAGAATTATTTCAAGAAGGTCAATGATATTTTTTTACTAACAATAATTTTTATCTGCATTTATTTGTGATGTGTTTTTTATATTTTTAGTGGATCTAAGTAATTTAATGCAAGGAATGAACTGTTCTGAAAAAAATAATGAAGTAGATGGCAAAGATGTAATTGATCAAGAAATATTTACTCTCAAAAGACTATTACTTAGCAAAAAAGTAAATATATTTTACAGTAAAATTATTTTGGTCGTTCAAATATTAACAAATACGGTAATTTGTAAATCAAATTTGAAAATTGCTGTCTTTCCATTCAAAAATACTGTTTGTTAATGTTACCTTAGTTTTTTTTGTTGTATAACTTTAAAAATTTATTGATTTTTATTTTCATAAATGATATTTTTTGTGTATTCCAAGTAACATAATTCATTTAATATAATTATATGTTAATATATACCATTAATAACTATATCCCAAATAATTATAATTTAAGTTTCAGTTTTTTTCTTAACTTGAATTTATCTCTATCAATATGGTTTTTCATCACCTGATTTGCAAAATCAGGTTATCTTGAGAAATATTAATTTTTATTTATTAAAATCTGATCATATAACATTATTCAAATACTTTTAAAACCATAAATTGCTTTTGTATAACATCCACATACAAAGTGTTTATTTTCTAAAATGCTATTGCATTCAACTGATTTCATAAAATAATTATAAAAACTTATTATTTTACATTGTAAAGATAGAAATATTCCACTTAAAAACGCGTAAACATTGTCAAAGTTCCAAATCCTTATAAAAACTAAAAAAAAATATGACACGTTAATTTTAAAAGATAAATTATTAAAGTGTTTAACATGACAATCATGTAACCCAATCTTCAATGAAAAAAGAATATATTATTTGGTTTTTACACGAAAATGGCCCATAACTTTCTATGATATATATTACTGGGGAAAATTATGATGCTGTTTTTTACAAACAACGTTAACATTAAATTGTCACACGTATTGCAATAAGTTATTTTAATTTTGAAATATTGAGAGAATTCATTAAAAATTCAATCAAAGCAGAGTAATTATTTTTTAAATGATAATTTATATCTGAAATTGTGCCAGACTTATCTCTTAGAAAACAGTATTAAATGAAAACACTTATATTCATATAAATATTTAAAAACTGAATTTATGTAAAAATCGCATAAGTTCTGAAATGCTTTATAAATTGCTACATTAGGTTCAGTAAAAAATATTTTCACATATTCATTTAAAAACTCTGTAAGTAAATTTTATAAATAAGATTAAGCTTAAATTATCATTGATTATATTTTCTGATTCTACAAATCACGAATATCTCTTTCCAAATCAAAATCTGACGATGTGCATAAGCATCTGCCAAAATAGAAGTAAAACATTTTCAAATATTTATTTTATACAAATATTTATTGATATATAATTTTAAAATATTGGTTGATCATATTTTATAAATTATAAAATTGTGAAGTTTGTTCTTAGACTTGAGTTTCAGGTACAAAATATTTGCTTACTTTAAGATAATTTGATAAAATGGATTAATTAATATTAGTTTGTACTTCAAATTTGTTAGAAATATTTTGTGGATTGGTGTAGGGCTAATATAGTTGCATACGTTTCGAGAAAATGGATCACTATGATTCTGTAACTTCTAGCATCTCAATATCAATGATAAAATTTTAATGCTCTTCAAAATCTTTTTTGCAAATGAAAGGGACAGTATTTATTATAAAATACTGTTAAACATCATAAAATTGCTTACATTACATATGAAAATTTTGAATTTTCTTAATTTTAAATTTATAGTATTTTATATGTAAATTATTTCAAGTTTCTTAATACATGAGTTTCTATATAAAAAATATAAAAATGTGTTTATTTCAATGTAATTTTAATGATAATCAGCATGCATAAAAGGAAAATGTCACAGATTAGTGAAGAAAATTTGATTATATTTGTATTCTATTCTAACCAAAATTAGTAGTTTTTTTATTACTAGCACATTTGTGTGTGTAACACATTTCAGTTAAGATACACAATTATATTCTGTCTACTAAAAAATTCTCTGAAACCTTTTTACGAGAATAGCATTTTACTTTAGCAAACATAATTTAATTTTATACATACATATAAAAAATATACATATAAAGAAAAAAACTGATTTTTCTTATTAATTTATGTATTGAATTTATTACACAAATATTTTTCATTACATTATTTTTATTGCAATAGAATAGACATAATAAATCTCATTGCCTTTTGCAGCATTATCTAAAACTCATTAACATATTTTAAATATAAAACAATGAAAATAAAAAATATATAATATGTAATATACAGAAACTACGGCTATAAATAAGGAATAAGTATATTCTTTTTTTTCTTTTGAGTATTTTGTTCATTTTATGTTAATTCTGTTTTTTTCCCCTAAAATGTAACTCAAATTTATCAGAAGGCCTTTGAAAATTACTATTTTTCAAGAAAAAAACTATCGAAATAAATTAAAATTTACGGTGTAATTCAATAAAAACGTGATGCTTATTAACTTGTTTCTTATTGGACACTGCCTTGGAAATATTAGGCGAGTTGTCTACCATTTAAACTGCAGTAAACGATCAAAACATTAATGAAACTAAGAATGACCTACGAAATGCTATTTAGGAAATTAGCAACTTGACCACAGTTATGATTCCCAAGTTATCAAATGAAATCGTCGAATTAAAAACCTTCATTCAAAACTAGAACATACTGGTAAGTCTTCCAAATAAAATCATAAACTAATAATTGAAAAATGAAGAAAAAAGTCATGGAAATCCTCAATGCTCTGAAGACAGCAATATAATCTAAAGGAATACACAACAGGCCAAAATATATTGAAATCCATTGCAGGACACATGAAGACTCGACCAAACATAAAGAAGTTTTGATAAATTAAAACACGAAAGTTGACGATTCCTCAAACTAGCAAAATCATAGTTTTAAACCTTCCATAGGATACATCCGAAGAAAACTTACATAAAGCAATAAAATAGGACCTGCAAGTCACCAATCTTGACCCGGAAATTAAACTCACTGAAATTCGAAAAACCTTAAACAATCTTTGGAATTAATGTAATCGAAATGCCTAGATTCCTAGCGACAAGATTTCTATATACCGGAGAATCTTCATGCGATTGAAAAGCTACATAACAAACCAATTGCTGATAAACAGAAGATGCCGAAATCACCATAATTTTACCCATCCAACACAAAGTTGCCCACACAGAATTATTTAATTTGGACACTGTGGGGAAAACCAGTACAACACAAGACTGCAATGCACAAAAACCTTTCTGCATAAACTGCCACTCTGAAAATAATAAAGAGAAAACTTCAGAGCCAAACTACCTAGCTTACGATATGCACTGCCCAAATTTCCAAAAAGTTCAACTTTTAAACACAGCTAATTATTAATTTATTGACCACAACATTAATCCAATTTCAACAACCACCATATCCAGTTCAATTAAAATTATTCCACTCAACTCGGGAAACAACAAGCTAAACATCGGAACACACTTAATTCATACTAATTATCGAGCATACCCACCTACACTCAGAACTAGCTAAATTGAGTCCATCACTTTAAGCTTACAAGCTACATTAAATTTCATAAACTATGAAAAAGTGTTACCTACATTCCTCACCTGTATCCAGTCAATCATCCAAGTAACTCAATCGTCACATCTACAAATATCACCAAATCAATGAAACAATTGAAGCACATTCAAATATATATAAATTTAAGGAAATCTAAGCCTCCACTGATCTTTTCCCCATCATAGCAAATGAACACCAAATAGACTTCGTGGTTCACGAACCTTTTCTTTAAAATAGGAAAATATCCAATATCCCACAAAGTTATACTAGCTGGACATCAAAGAATTTAAAAGCGACAATTTTTTCAACCTCAAAGGATTTAAGTCCAAAACTATTTCATTATTCGGAAACAAAAGTTACAGTTAAAATCATACTCGACAATCGCCCTCTAAATATTATTTCAGCATATAGCTCCTCACCGAATCACCGAAGTAAAGGAAACGAAGCAACAATCGGAAGCAACCTCTCAAACATCCTATGTGAACTTGATTCCATTCTGCGAATGATCAATCCAGAACACACTATAATATGTGCTGACCTAAATGCACACAGTATGTTATGGGGATACAGTCATAATGAATCAAGAGGCGAGGAAACTGTAGTTTTCATTCTGGCAAATGACATTTATGTATTACATAAATCAGATTCAATAGCAGCATTTACAGCCAATCATCGACAGGGAACAAGTGAGTCACTTGGTAATTTAATTAAGTTTGGATGTCCTTGACGACGAAACACTTAGTGACCATAGGTATATTCTTATCTCATTCAATGCAGTAACACAGTCAATTTACCTAAAATGATTTAAGACAAAATTTGGCAGTCATAATAAATTCTTAAATCTCCTAGCTCCTAATATCACTTATCTACTAACCTTGATTAAAAATGCAATTTCTCCCAAGGAATTGGACTCAGCCTCAGAAACAACTCAAAATAACATCGTTTTTTTATCGGTGCTGTTTTAGATTATATGAGCGAGAACAAAATAATTGTTCTCGCTCATATAATTTAAAACAGCACCGATTCAAAAAGTACTAAAGACTACAAAAGTACACGTACGTGGAGATCACGGTTTTTTTCCACAGTTAGAAAAGAACTGTGGGAACTTCGAAGCCATTGTTGAAGAGCATGTCTTGAGGATAGGAACAACCACTTGAGATATTTATAAGAAAAAGAAAGGTCAATATAATAAACAAACAGTTACGATCAGCAAACAAAACTTTCTGGATGAATTTCTGCAGCACAGTTTCTAACCAATATAGCACAGCATAAAAAGCAACATTCTTAATCCCTGTCCTACCATCTCATTTCTTCATGCAATCTGCTACGAATCTCAGATGCAATGAATTAGTCCAAACCACAGACATACAAGAGCGTCTTTTTCTCTCACCTTCCCCTCAGCTTGACCTCTTACATCATCACTCCATCTTCAAACGATCTCCAATTCACCAATGAAGAAATTGCTAGAATAATCAATTCATTAAATGATCGCAAATCACCAGACTATTACGGATTAGACAACATCATCATCAAAAAATTAATTCCGGATTTACAGATTTATTCTATCAGTTGTTTGATAAATGTCTTTCGTTGCATTACTTTCCGAAATACCTAAAAATTGGGGTCATAATACTCTTTCTAAAAGGGGGCAAAGACATGCAAGACATCACTTCCTACTATCCAATTTCCCTTCTACATACAATGGAAAAACTTCTCGGAAAACCAAAAGCCTGACTTTCTTCGTGCAAAATTCACATTTTTTAGTAAATTTCAGTTTGGATTCCGTATACAGGAAATCAACCGATGAAGCTCTCACCGACTTTACCAGCATCATTCACTCTTATAAATCATCTAAATTACACACAACCCTAATAACTACAGATATTAAAGGAGCTTATGACTCAATCCTACACACATCATAAGTGAAAACAAATCCTCCTATCAACAAATTGTTGACAAAATATTAGAAACTTACAAATTAGCCATTTAGATGATAGATCAGTCATTTCACCAACTAACAGTGGCATAAAAAAAGAACAAAATATTGGATCACCTCAGGCTTCCAGCAGTGGCCCCATACTCTGGAATTTAGTGGCTGATATCTCTCTGAAATTCAGTTGGTCTTCAACAGGAAAAATCTGGATCCAGAAAGCTCAATACATTTGCATGATTTTGCTGATGACTTCACTTTCGTAGTGACAACACGAAGGGAAAAGAAACTTGAAAAAGTGGTGACTGAACCTTTCAGTCTTTTCAAATCTTGAACAAATAATTTCAACCTCGATATTACTTATGGAAAAACAAAATTTCTCCTAATAGCTAAATCTACCAAGTGGGCCACAAATTCTCTTAGGTGATCATCAACTAAAAAAACATGCACCATTAAATTGCTGGGAATCAAATATGACAAAAAGTTATATTTCAAGGTTCATATCATAAAATAGGGAAATAAACCCATTCAACAATTTGAAAAACTTAAAAGTAAAGATGATAGCCGCTGGAGATACCTGAACAAAGAAATCCTGAACAGTATTATATAAAACTGTGACTGAAAGCAATGCTTTTATATAGAGCAGCCATTTGGGAAACTCAACTCTCCGCAAAGTTATCTCTAAAGATCAATTCTATACAGCGAAAATTTCTCCTCAACATCACAGGAGCATTTTGCACTACTCCAATATCAGCATTCCATTTAATAACGGAGATCACTCCACTTAACCTTACAATAGAAAAGAAGCAAAATTAATTCTACTTACACTTAGTCCTAATTCCCTGTCTTGATCCTCCTTTCCCATCACCGTCAGACATTGAAGTCACAATGAAAGTAGATTCAATCCATCCAGGAATCTTTCATTTGAAACCACAAATTTCATTTGATGAAAAAAACTAATATTCCCACCTTTGAAGAAGGCAGGGTTCATAGTTGGATCAAAAAAAGGAAATGATGTATAAACAGCAGTATAGTCTCCTTAGTCAGAGATGTTTATTAATTAGTATGGTAAGCACAAGCTTAGAGGCGGAAATTCAGAATATCAAGAAAATTCTAGCTTTAAAAGAGGCCGTTAAATAAGGAATGCAACATCAATCTCCCGTCACTATTTGGTCTGACAGCCAAGCGTGTATTAATTCATTCATAAAACCTACCATCATAAGCCCTTTAGTGCGATCCATTCAAAATAATCTTCTTTTTTTCCTCACATAGCAATCAATTGGGTCAAAGTCCACGTGGGAACCACTAGCAACGAAAGAGCAGACCAAGCAGCTAAAAATGTCCTCATTTCTGACGACCCAACCACATATATATATACCCCTTCAGCGATGTTCAATAAGAGCTATCTTCAGAAACTACGTATTCAAGAATTGGCAAGAAAACTTGAAACAACAATAATACAGGTCGTTATATATTTGATTTAAAACCCAATGTTTCAATGCATCCCCTACCTAGGTCCAGAAACGAAATACTTTTCCTCACTGGCCATGGGCCCTTCCCCATTCACTTTAAAGGTTTTAACATGGCTTCAATCGACTACTGCACATGTGGAGACGAGTTAAATCCTCTTCACTTTTTGACAACATGATTATTTACAGCATCTTGGCATTTGGCGACTCCAGAAGCTCAATGAAAAAACATTTTTAAAAATAAAAACTTGAAAATCGACATTCCAAGCAAAAGCTCAACAAGACTTATGGACTTTTTAATTGAACACGAGCAACTCTTCACTTAGTTTCAAACAACAAACTGATCTGTTACTTTTACCTTTTATACCCGATGTAAATGTTTTAATTTGTTTTGTCAAATTTCTTTCTCATTTTGTCTTATTTTTGTTTAGAAGGGCTTAAGAGCCATTTATTTTAATTATAAAATAATTTCAAGAAAATTATCCAGACTGGTAATGCACCTGATGAGCTTTAGGAGTTTACCTAAACTGGTAAAGCTCATTCCGAGCTGGGAACAGTGAGGTCTGCTGGCGTTATAACGTAAAACTTTCCTAATTTTATTTTTTTTTTACAATTTATTTCCTGTTTACTGGTGTCAAAAAATAAATCAAGATTTTACATAATTTTAACTATACTATTTTTATCTTAAATTCAATATCATATTAAATAATGTTTTGAGACCCAAAAGCTATATTATATTCCTGCACTGAAGAACATTTTATTATTATTTTTTCTATTAAATTAGGAAATAATAACACTTGATATATTGTAAAACATTATCTTCCTAAAATAACTTATATTGAAAAGTACTTCTAATTTGTTCCAAACATATTTGTTTTAATGAGAGAATCACATAACTTGACATATGAAATAGTTTTCATGAGAAAAATGATAAAACACGCACACACACATACACATACAAATTAATTTTATTGTGAAAAATTTACTTTTGTCAGTTATCTAAGAAACAGGCTCATTTTTACACTAACTTTCAATTTCATATAAAACTAAGCTAAGATTTTTGGTCCTGTATTAGAGAATAAAATATGTATTTCATGTTTAATAATATGAGAATGTTCTACGCCACCATATATTTTTACATATTTAAACACTGAAGATAAATAATTGCAAAATAGTTGAGGAATTTCTTAATTAATTTTAAAATTCATTTTTTAAATAAAAATATACTTTTTTATGTTATTAAAAATTTTTATACATCACTATAATGTGAGCGTGGTCACAATCTCACCAAGTGAAATGATACCTCTGGCGATGTCAGGCCAAGTATTGGGGGTTTTCTGCTCGGTCCTTGCTTCAAAGTCACTGAGAATCCACCCTGCTGGTTCTGTCGAGCTGGTAGAGCCTAGATGAGGTATAGGTAGCAGAAAGCATGCTGATTCATATGCAGATTTTTTTTTATCAAAGTTATTAGTAAAATATAAACCTGAAAATTACTTAACATAAATATATATTCAACATTTTATAATAATAAAATACTTTATCAGGAAAAGTGAAAAATAATCATGCAAAAGAAAACATTTCATTATGATATATGTGAAAATGGTATCTGAAAGCTCATTAAATTTTGTGTATTTTCACTGTACTTGTTATTAGCATGTCAATAGACAACACTTTGAAATGTTCTGTCTGTACACATATTTTTTTGTTTTAAAATCAAATTTTAACGAATTAATATATAAGTTTTATTTGAATTGAGAATATTTCGATTATATCTGCATATTCATATTCCCCAAACATCTGGAAATACTTTACTTGAGAATAAATCTGCAAGAGCTGGTTCCATAAATCATGTCAGTTATTTGTAATGAGGACAATAGATAACTGTTATTTGATAGAATATACAAAGACAGATACATTCCATAAATCAAACAATGAATAAATTGTTCATCTTGACTTAAATGCAACTTAATGATGTGTATTCTCATTTAATGTTGTCTGGGACATTTGTAAACTTTAGTTCGTAATAATATATGAATTTATTTATAAAAATATGATTAAAAGATTAAGAAATTTAGTATATTTATTGCAGTATTTTGTCATGTATCAACAGTTTTAGAAATGTATTATTAAATTATTATTTTATTTTAATATGCCTTTATAGATGTATGACTTTCTAATGTCTTATATTTTAATACTTTTAATTCTCTTAAAGTCGAAAGCAATAGCTTTCAGTTATATTTTTATAGTAGCGTTTGGACATTATACGAGTCTGACTTCTGCATTTTAAAAATTAAAAGCCTCATTATATGTCATAGTTTATTAAAATATATTGCGTTTCTGCTTTAATTTCTCAGATACTATAATATGAATTGTTCTACAACCGAATATTTTTTAACTTATAGCACGAATAATTTTGAATAATTTCAAATTTTAAGCATAAATCATTCAATAACTTAGTTCATTTCAGTTTTTTACACTCTTTTGAAAAGGTATAGAATCTATAAATCTTTATTGATATTGAATGTTTTCATTTCACAGATAAATTTAATAATATTGAATTGTATGTATGATTATTTCGACAATTATTTAATTAGCAATTTAGACAGTAAATTTTCAAATAAAATATTTTACTTTGTTAAATATCAGGAAATAAAATGACAAATAAAAATAATATTTACCCTTTTTTTTTCCCTTTTTATTTAGAAATATTTGTATAACATATTATTTTTTGACAAATCAAAGAAACCTTATTTAATCACATAAATAAAGAACATTTACAGTCTCCCTGTATTCAATAACAGTTTAAAATTTCCTTGTAGAAGAAAATTCAAGGACATAAGATTTTCTTAATGTAAGTTCCTCTTTCTTAAGATTAAATATAATTCTATGCTTTAAAATAAATTCATTTTAACATCAATTTATTTAATTAAATTTTTAACTATTTCGAATATTCCTTTTAATTCTTAGAATATGTCAACAAAAACTATCACAAACTAAATACTGCATTCTGATTGCCTGGTATGCATCTCCAAGCTTGGATTCAATAAAAACATTTTTTGAAAAACCTAGCAATCACAAATACTTTCGAAAAGCTAAGAAAATTTGATTAACAAATATTTAAAATTGAAAGTGTTAAGCGTGCAAGGAGGTCAAGTTTGTGATACAGTTAATGACTTTGTTACCTATTGTCTATATTCCTATTGTCTATATTCATGTTTGTCTATAATCATGTTTGAAATTCTTCCCCGGTATTTATTAATTACCTCAAATATATAGACTATAATTTGATTTCTTATGTGTTAAAATATTTTCTATAAATCCTTAGCGAAATACAAATATCTATTGGTGTGCTTGTTAAAAATGAAGAAATCAATTACGAAGATTAAAATATTTCACATTACCATCAATTAAATATTATTCCATTAAGAAACTACTAAGATTAGTGACGTAAATTAAACAGAATCACTGTGATCATTATTGAAAGATATATTAACGATAACAATGAGATAATAATTAAGTGAAGGAAGGCATAATTTAAGCCGGATTCAGACTGGGAAATAAATTGAGCTTCGTAGTAAGTAAAATATGATAAGTGTACTCCTATGCTGTCCAGACAGATAATATAAAATTAATCTATCAAACATGATATCCTCAAATATCATAATGTATAACTTTAAATAACTATTGTTTAAAATGTTTTCTCTTATTATCATGTAATATGGAATAATTGTGACAAAAATATTAACAAAAATAACAATAAAATATGAGATTATTGAAGAATTATAATAGGAATTTTATTTTATAAATAATGTGACTGCTTAGTATTTTAATCATTTTGAAATTCATATATTTTGTAATTAAAATGATGAAAATCTAAACGAAACTTCGAAAAATGATTTTGCTACATAAATGCATAATATATTGAAAAACGTAATTTATTCATAAAACCATGTATTAGACAAAGAAGAAAAAACAAAAATGATTGTATATGTATAATACCATGCATAAAAACCATGATTATAACCCATATAGTAACTAAAAAATACTTTGATGTTATAATAGTTAGTGCATCGCATGTTTCTCATACGAGAAAATACAGCCAGTACAACATAGAGGCCAGCTGAGATTCACATTGTATAGCTACACTTGCGGAAAGGAACTCAAAACATTTTAATGAGAATCCCGTTTGCCTGGTTGGTTAGGAAGGAATAAGATGATAGTAAGACATTATTGCATGTATTGTGTTTGAATACCGACTCCGTCACTTTTATTAATAGCATTTGGTTCACGTTAAATAGTATCCTCCAAGAAACTGAATACATCTGGGGGAGGCACATCAAGTTTTGTAGGGTCTTCTGCTTGGCTCTTTTCCTTAACTAACTAGATTTCCAACCGACAGCTGAAAATCAACAGATAGAGACTAATTCTGTGCTACATAGAGCTGGTGCAATAACGCTCTCTCTCTATATTATGAACTTATTTATCTAAATGTTTTAAACGTCAGATAAAAGGAGCATCATTTTTAATACAATATTTTAATCAATTCTAAGCAATTTATTAAGAGATTAGCTTGTACATTAAATATAAGTAATTTTTTCAGATGTCTATGCTTTAACAAATGATAAATTCAAACAAATATAATGGTAAAAAAGTTTAAATTATTGTAATTAAATTTTTCATTTTAGTTTTAAAATCAACAACTAAATTCCAAACTTTAGAGGTTTTAATTATATTTATAAGTTGACATATGACTAAAATCAAAATATTTCTTTTAAAACTATATTTTATCGACATCCATATTAAACTGTATACATAAATGTAGTTTATAAAATATCTTTTTTTGCATTTAAATTTTTATGATTTTATTATCAAAACTTTTGTGGCACTATTATTACCATTCATATTCTCTGCCATATTTTTCAAGAGACAGATGTTATATCTCTCTCCAATTTTAACCGATTCCTATATGATTCATTATATTCATGAAATATTAGAAATTTTTAATTTTAGGGGATCCTAAAACTATTACTAATAAAACTTTAATACTGTATTATTTTGTTAATAATTTTTTGTTTCCCATTTTAAGAATCTTATGCTGGTAAATTATTTTATTCCACCTTATGTCCTTTTAAAAACATAAAAATGTATAATAAATGTAAAAGATAATAAACAGGATTTAATTATATTAAATTACAAATTTCATTTGCAAATAACTAATGATTTCAGTTAAAAATTCATTGACCATTTAATTGCTTCGGATAATATATGTTATGGTTAATTTAAAATGCGTTTGTTTAATCGGTTTACATTTAATACAATAATTAATTCAAATTTATATATATATATATATATATATATATATATATATATATATATATATATATATATATATATATATATATATATATATATATATATATATATATATATATATATATATATATATATATATATATATATATATATATATATATATATTTATATATGAAATATTTTGCATTTCATTATTATTGAATTAAATCATATAATTATAAATTATATTATATTCATTTTAACTTTTAAATCATGATTTTTAATGTTGCTTTGTCACAGGTGAATGTAATAAAAGGGTTTTGAGATTTTATTCATTTTCATGAAGTGTTGCACAATTTCTCTAAATAATATACATATTTTAATTATTTAATTTAACTTTGGGAAATATTTAAGAAATTTTTTGAATTTAAATATTCCTAATTTTTAATTGTTAATTTCTTAATTTATTGAAACCGAAACATTTGTTAATTTATTAAGTTTTCAAGATTTTACAAGAATAAAAATTGATGCATTTTATGAATAAAATGCACTTTTAATTTCTAGCCATAAGTTTTATCTTCCGTAATTAAAAATACTTTCATTCGTTTGCTTAAGCGATGACATTCATTTTAATTAAATAGAATAAATATAATAAATTTTTATAACTATGCTCTATGTGTACTCAAAACGAGTGCATAAAATAATTAATTTTTTTAATCATATTTATCTTTATAACCAGAATTTAGTTAAAAAAATTACTTCTTTCATTAAATTAATTATGTATAAGGTATGAATTGATTTTTAAATTAAATTGTTTAAGAAAATCATATTTTGTTATTTCTATTCATTTAACTTATGAATTGATTTTATTTATTCAGCCAAAAATGAAGAATTATGAATTTAAAACTGGGTGCATTATTTTACACTTTTTAGCAATCTAACTATTTCATAGTTGCATGGTGAAATTTGATTCGATTCCTTTTTGCAGTTATTTACAAATTTATGTTCTGGCTAGAATGTTATCATTAAAATAGCTTCATTTCAAATCTGAAAGCAATGTATTTTCCTTTTAAAGAATATTTTCTCATACCTCTAGCTAGGACAAAAAATATGTTTGTATAATAATTGATATTAAGTAAAATCGCCCCAAATTATAGATATTTATACATACGAGCAGAGAAAATCAAGTAGGTTTCTTTAATAGATCACAAATAAACATATTAAATTCTATGCAACAGAACTACGTAACCAAAAATGAAACTAAAGTAAAATATATTTGTAGCGTTATCCAACGTTTTATGAGCTTTTGTAACTTGCAAATATATAAAAAGAAAGGACATATATCTTATATTTAGATACTTTGAATTCTTCATCCATTTTCTTTGGAAACTTCTTTTCACCCAGAAGGAATTCAAATTGAATTTAAAAAAGAAACTGTATTCCAAGAGATCACAACTGGATCTATCAAGGCATCAGACGTTTCACAGTTGATTCATTTTTTATACACTTTTGTATATACCGACAGTTCTTTTAGAATGTGATATTTAAATGCCCCATCTAAACTAAGTGAGAAACTGAAAGCTTGTTTAAATTTCTGATGCCACATTTTAATTAATAAATCAACATGATATTACAAAAAACTAGTTCTTTATTAGTTTTTTTATTTCTTTTTCTTGGAGTTTAAATAACAATTTTTGCTATATTCATCAGTTGAACAAAGGAAATTATTTGGTTAAGAATACCACAATAGAGGAAATATAATGAATTGTTAAGCAAAATTATTATGTCACTGTTATTTGATTAATTATTAAAAATAAGGAAATGGATTGAACAATGTATAGATTTATTGGGAAAACATTTTACTGTTTATTTTACATGCAAGAATAACAAGGATCACAAAATTTGGGTATTTATGAGTTCTGTAAGCCCTTACAAATTGACAGTTTTTGAAACATTATTAAAATTTGGTATATGGATTTCCTTTATAAGTAGACAAATACATATACTCATAATCAGAGAATCTTTTCAATTTTAAATAAATTCATATGAAACTACTGTTTTATATGAACATTTCATAATTTTATTTCATTCGTAAGAAATAATAATTCGGATTTTAAATGCATGCATAAATTCCAGCCATTTTTTAGTGTTTAGTTTTTTTTCCTCTGTTCCAACTGAGTTGAAATTATAAAAACAAAATATAATATATATTTATGCTTACAAATATCATTATTAAATTGAATTATTGGTAAAACTGCTAATTAAATGAATCATTACTAAGAATTTAAAATATAATTTAAATTACAGACATAAATTATAATACAAGTATTATTATAATTTATTTTACTAAAATACACACATTTGAAAACATTTTTTTAGCTTATTTATTTGATGTGTAACGTTTATATATATTTGAAGAATGTATGAAATCGTATATATATTTCATATTTATATTTAAGAGGAAATTTTGTAAAGTATTTATTAGGCATTTAAATATAAAAACTCGTTAAATATGAAGTATATATAGACATCATAAACATGATTATAATGAACATGAAAGGTGCGTAATTGAAAATATTCGTTTTTAGGAATTTTACAATTAGCCATGTTTCAAAATGCATACTTATTAAAACCTCCTGCATTTTCAAACATAAATATAAAATATTAAATTCCATAAAAATTTAAAATAACTTTTAAAGCAGTTTATTAGAATCTATGTTTTATAGAACTTTCGATAAAACGTTAAAATGTGAAATTGAAGAAATGTTTGCTTTGATTTTTATATGAATCTGAAGAATGAACACTCTTAATCTTTGCCAGTAAGTATTTTATAAAACAATAAGAAATGGGAAGAAAAGCAATAGACAAAACTTGTTTAGTTACTGAATCAAATCAATTTAAAGAATAACAAACTTTTTCCGTGTTTCTTAAAAAAATTTTCCAAGTAAAAAGGAATAGGAAAACAAAAGTACTAAATATTGTAAAAAGAAGAGTTATTGGAAAGAGGAGTGTTCAGAAAGAAAAAGAGACATGATCACTTGTGTTACAAGAAAAAATCTACTTTAACCATGGGGATACTTAATTGATGTCGGTTGTCATGACTACGGAAGAAACACTTTTAAATAAACAATCCCATAATGAGCATCTTCTTAGAAATTTCATACAATACATATAAAGTATGGATTTGGATTCTTTATTCATTACTTGATTATTTTTATTCTAAAGTTCATTTCAAATTTTACTTTAATTGCAATTTGTAAAATAATAAATTGAATTATATTGGTTTATACCAATTTCACTTCTTTTGAAACCATGTAACAAAAAATTTCATTTAAATACAGCAAAATATATGTAATTATACTAATAATTGCCATAAATTTACTTTTGTTAAGCTTGTGTGGGAGCAAATATTTTAGTTATGCAATCAAATCAAATTACTTCAGTAATTATTCTTGCACGTTGAGGAATATGAGTTTTTCTAAGAATATGAGATTTTTAAATTGCTAGGAATAACGAAAGGGGTAATAAAACGAATATATTATAAGAAATTATTTAAATAATAGTATCAAACATTTCTAATTATTTAAAAAATTATTTTGAATACCATGTTTATGTCAATATTTATAAAGTACATGAACCATGTCTGCAGTAAAATAATTGGTATTATTTTAAAAATATTTATAAATTATTCCAAATTTCCAATTTTTAAAAAAGAAAAAAATGTATGTGATAATAAATACACTTTCTTATTCCTTTATAATGATGACAATGCATGCAATAAATAAATAAGAATAATTTTTGAATGCAAATAACAAAATATATTATTCCTGATGACAGTTAATTTTATGTAATTAAGAGGGATGAGGATCATACTGCAGACATATTATCTTTCATACTATAGGAAACGGAATTTTCCCACTTAAACCAGATTTCAAAGAAACTTCTAAATAAATATAATTAAACTAATAAAAACAATTAGAATTTATAAATGTGTGACTCTTTTTGTGATTGCACATTAAATGTTCATTAAAAAATTTTAAGATTTTGAATGGAAGTGTGGCACAAACGATAAACGTAGCCAACTAACTTCAGTTTTGTAATAAAATTATATTTCCGAATTTTAATATCTTTCCCAAGATTACTGAAATAATATTTAACCTTTGAGATATGAGAGTATTCCTGTCAACATATTACACTCATGTCCATAAATTAAGGATAATTCAGAATCACACAGAAATTGAACTATAAAATAAAAATTTCACATGTAGAATTTTAACACACATTTTGAAAAATAATATGCAAATTACAAGACACCACCAGATGATGCCGATAGTACATCACAATGACGAGAGTGTCAGAGAGGAGTATGTAAGAAATGGCTGTCAAATAAGTAAAATTGTTCACAAGCATTTTAAAAGTCTTCCAAGTGCAATAAGCGCATAGTTATGGCACAAATGAAGCATTTAGAGGATGTTTTACGTGATAGAATTATCGGCCGTTAACATTGTGGATGTACCCTGCTGAAAGTATCCGAGGAACTTGGAATCGCCCAGAGTGTCGTCTCTGGGGTTTTGCAACGGTTCCAAGATGATGGTAATGTGAGTAGACGTTCCAGCACAGTCGCCCCGAATTACAACGCCAAATGAGGACCGGTATTTGGAAGTTACTGCCAAAAGAAACAGACGGAGCACAGCATCAGACCTGTCTCGTCATCTCTCTTCAGCTACCGGTACGACAGTTTTAAGGCAGACCGTGTACAGATGCTTAGGGCACATTGGTGTTTATGCTCGTAGGCCTGTTAATGAGTGGTGTAATATTCAACAAGATCAGATCGATAATTTGATACTTAGCATGCCTAGGCGTTGTACGGCCTGTATTGCATCGTCTGGGGTCATACTATGTTTTTGCCATCATAACAACCATGTTATATTGGTTTTTGTAAATAGGTTCTTTTTTGAAATTTGCTCCAGGAAGTAAAAATCGCAATTTTTATTAATGATGTCAAACATATAGCATCTTTTTATCTCTTTAACATTTGTGTAATAAATAGACTTTACAAGTAAGTCACATTTGTTTTGCTTCTGTCTCTTTCTTTGCCTCAACTTGCATTATTCTTAATTTATGGACACGAGTGTAATTTAAACACAAACATATTTGAGTGACTAAGTACAGAAAACATTTACAAATATATTTGTAAAAATGGTAATACATCTCATGTATCTTTAGTATAAATGCATACAAATGATTTCATCTGTTTCCTTTAAGCACAAATTCTACAGCATTTTTGTTAAATGATTGAGTTTCTCGTATAACTTATTTTATTGGGAAGAACTTGAATTTCAATATTTAAAGATTTTACAAAGAAATAGAACACATGCTATTTCGTAATATATATTAAATTATGTTGCATAAAGCATTACAGTATTTTTAAATTTTATCATATATTTTAAATTAATTCAACATATATTAACAAAAGTATATCCAAAAATAATAACTACATTTACAAAATTATCATTAATAAAGTAAAAAAGTATACTGAATAACACATTTTTACATCGTTTATATATTAGTGAGAAACAGAATTCAATATGTATTCAAATAAAGACAAAAATATAATATAATAAGTGTAGAGATGGTGAAAGTTACATGCGAAAGTGATTTGCATTGCAATATATTCTTGAATTGTTGAAATTTTCATTTTTTGCTACGATCAAAAGAATAATAAAATTACGGAAATGTTATTACGTGAAAGGTGCAGACATTATATAATAGCGTATTCTGTATTATTTAACTTGTATAAAGGAAGAAATGCTTTATACTGTAATCATTTTTTCATTTCCTGTCATATGATGTTTCCAGAAAGTAAACAAACGGATATATTTGCTTTTTATTTCGACCTTATTGGAAACTTTGAAAGATAACATAAAAAAGAATAAAGTTGTATTAGATATTTTAAGGATTTTTACTGTAAAGTATATTGAAATTCCTTATACAATTTTGAATATATTCATATCACCACAATATTAATGAAAAAAAATCAAGTTTCATGTTCTATAATATTATGTTGCAAGACTTACAAGGAGTTTGAAATTACATATTTAGTCAAAGCATTTCTTTTTAAAACGATGTATTGTTTATTGACTCTATTTTATATTACTTAAGACCTATTTGCTTAAATTCTTACAGTAGCAACAACTTTGAAAACATATAAAAATTGCTTGACTGAACAACAAGTTCCTTTGTTCTGTGTTCATGAACACAAGTTCATCTCTTTTTTTAATTTCTTTATACAGAACCTACAAAAGGAAAACATCAAAATTATATATTCTCCTAAAAAGACACCATTTGAAAAGAAAAGTAATTAATATTTTTGTTTGATATCTTTTTTTATCAATACTTTTCTATAAATATATCTTCATTCAAGTGATTATACGTAGTAATATATATTTTTATTTCGAAATAATAAATGTCTGAATCGGGTCAAAAGCAGAAAATGCGATAGCTGGAAGGAGTCAAAAGGCATTTAAGCATCTACTACACTCTAGCTTCACGTAAAGACATAGACTTTTGTAAATAGTGGTCTATGACGATGTGTCATAAAAGAGAAATAAAAAAAACTAACTAGGACTCAAACCGAAAGACATTTATACTCAAATTATAATTGGTTTTTCCACTTTAATAATGTTAGCTGGGCTATTACACAGGGCACGTCAGTCAGAAAATGGCTATTTTTTACAGCTAGACCATGGTAAATTTTAAGAGATTTAAACTCAAATATTATTCAATGTCGAATCTTACTATGGTTGATGTAAGTAAATCTTAAGATTCATCTGATAAAGAATATCAAGCGTTATAATCAAATGTTTCGCATTTATTGGACTCATGAGGATGTTAGGCGAAGAGTTAGGAATAAAATAAAGTTTATAGCCACTACCAACAGTCATTCATGAAATGGAACTCAAACTCATGAATATTTAAGCCTAAGAACACAGCGTTAATCACTTAATTGTTTGGTCAAAATTTATTCATTTAATATTTTACACTGATAAAGTTTAAAGTTATATCATTTGCTCTAGTATTTAAAATACATTTTAATTAATATAATCTGTCAGTATTCATTAGCATAGGAATTAATATATGTCATTTATATAGGAAAGCTAATTTACAATATATATATATATATATATAAATATATATATATATATATATATATATATATATATATATATATATGTATATATATATATATATATATATATATATATATATATATATATGTATATATATGTATATACATAAGTATATATATATACATATATATATATATATATATATATATATATATATATATATATATATATATATATATATATATATATATATATATGTATATATATATATATATATATATATATATATATATATATATATATATATATATATATATATATATATATATATATATATATATATATATATATATATATATATATATATATATATATATATATAAGTACTTTATATATAGATACTTTATGAACGTTGTTTCTAAAAATGGAATCAAAGTGAAAACTGCTTTCCTTCATTAATTTTTCTAACCTATTGAATAGTTTTAATGGAAACATGGATTCAAACAAATAGAAGTAAAATAATATAGCGTTTTGAAAATCAAATGAATGGGAATGAATTAAATAAAGATTGTAAGGAAAACCCACATATTTCTTAAAATACTATTAAGTATTTTAGAGATGAATTTTTGTATATGTTTTACATAAAAAAGAGGTTTTTTACCATATTGGAAATTTTAAAATCAGAATCAATACATAATTTGTAAATTTATCTTTAAAGTCAACATTTTTTTTAAATTTAAAAATACTGAAACTATCTGCTTCTTGATTGAAATCATTAACTATTTTTCTATATAGTACAGCTTACTACAGGGTAATTATGACGAAAATCCCAATGTATACAGTATCTTTGAATATAATGTGCAAAAAGTATTCTTTACCTATGTGTTTTATATGGTACTAAATTGTACTAATTATTTTCAACTATGATTTTAAGTTTGCATAAATTTAAATAATTTCAAAGAATTAACATATTTCTGAATTTAAATCGTAAAAATAATACAAAATTATAATTGTTTTAAACATATTGTACTTACCATATTATACATGAAAACTTGTATTATACTAGACACTATTTCTAGCTGATCAAAAAATAATTATTATTTCTGTTATATAGCTAAGAAATAATAATTTTTTTTTAGATTATGTTGTTATAAAAACCTATATCACCCCAATTTTATAGATTTCAGGTGTTATTTAATAATTATCAAAAATCTTTTTTCAAATATTGAACATTTTAATACTTCACTTTAAATATTTATATGAAAAAATTATCTTTTAATACCCAATTAAGGTATATTAAAAATTTTGAAATTTTATAAAAATATTTAATCGAATTATTAGCACATATACTTTTTAAATATTTATGTATGCTTTTATAAACTTTTCCTATATCTTTCAATATAAAAATGAAAAATTATATTTATTTATAAGCAACCGTGCTCTCAAAATTCTTATTTCACAATTACAAACTTGTTTCCAAATACTTCAAAATTACTTCAAAATTCTTACTTTACAATCAATTATTTTAAAAGTCAATACATTTTTTCATCAGTTAATAAACTATCAGGTTCTATGCTCATTTGGAAGACAAAAACCTATACCTTATTATTTTCCAAGTGAATAATAAAAATATTTTCTTAAATGCAGCATTTTTCATAATTTTAAAATAATTAGAACATTGTTCTAAATTTACTGAGTAATGCAATATTATCAAAAGGCAAAAATACTTAAAACACTAAATTATAATTAATATCCCAATTTAAATATTTAATACTGCAAATGCAAAAGCTAGTGTTAAACTAGATTACAGACCGATGTTTGGAAAATTATTCTAGGAAATGGCTTAAAATTAAATGTATTTAGAAAGATGAACTTTTCAAATATTACATGGCATATGAACTATGCTTTAAAAATATTTCTTCAATTATGATTATTTCAGTTGAAAGTAATATCTTCGCAATTAATAGACTAAAAAAGAAATTTAAACTAGATTTAGAAAATCTACTTTTTTTAGTCTTCCTTCTTATTTATTCCTGGAAAATTAAAAAAAAAATAATAATTTTAAAGAAACATCACTTTAACCGAAATCTTATGGTGATGGCAAATTGAGTTCAAAGATTTATGACAGAGATGATCGCATCAGGAGGAAAGGAAGAGTTAATGGAAATCCATTTCAGAATAATAGGATGAAAGTGAATCAGGAAGAACCTGTTACTTGTCGTAAAATCAAGATTTACTGCTGCAGTTCTGAAGGAGTTTACGACTATTGTTTGCATCGTTTTTGATCCCGAAAGGTATTAGAAAGAAGATCAGTTTTAAAGTAATGGAAATTTTGTAGGCAATTTATTTTCATTTAGGTAAGGTTTGCTTTAATAACTAAACTGGTTATTAAATCCTTATTAAAATTTTGTTAAATATTAAACATAAAAACAAACATTTTCCCATACAGTTAATAGAAAATAATCAATAATTAATACAACTACTTTAAATTATTTTATTTCCATTTATTTACATTAATAATTTTTTAGAACAAAAATAATTATTTTTAAAAGTATATAATTATATTGAATGTTTAAAAGATACAATAGTGAATTTTTATCGAAGAATATTTCTTATTAAAATTAATTTATCTTTTTCTTTTAATATTTTTAACTTTCAAAAAAAATTATGTTTCATTTCTGAATAAACAGTAATGATTATAAACTGTAATTAGAAATAAATTAATTTATTGATGTTAAAAATGTAGTTCATGTGTACGTTATAAAGACTTTATAATAAAGAATAAAAACAAAAAATAGAGTTCAAAGTAAATTTCTAAAATTGAACTTACAATATGAATGGTTATTAAATTTCATTTTTAATTTCAATAATAAGCAAATGAAAGAACTTTAAGTTGTTAGAAATTGTAGTATTACTTTTTTTCTTCACTTGATTAATTGCTTTTGAGAGGATTTATTTTTTAATCTCATGGTTGACTTCGTTTACAAATGGAGTTGGGCAGAATGTTTTAAACAATGATTCAGCTGGATGATTATCTAAGATCAAATGTTAATATTAAAGCAAGCTCTCATTACACTACATGTTATTAGGAAAAACATTCATGAAATTAAAAAAGCAGCATATTTCTGAATCAATATCAATTTAAACCTTAGATATTTCAAAATTATAACCTGAATCGATGAAAATCAATTTCAGGATCATGATTCAAATGATGAAATGGATGACTATTAGTTTCACTCAGTAAGTCAACTTTTTCTATGATCAAATACACATGAAAAACACAATAACAAAGAATAAGTACAGATAAAGTCAATATGATTATTCATGATTGCAATTTCTGTTTCAGTTAAGACATTTTACTCTTTTTATTTTATTTATCTGTATATTTGCAGTCAACTCTAGCATATGAAAAAAAATTTGAATTGATCTAACAACATTAAATTCAATACATTATCATCGATTCCATAAATGAATGTCATATAGTGATTTTCAGCGCGGCGTAATGAGTACCAGAGACATTCTAAAAATTATAGAATATTTATCTGCTATACCCACAAAGCAATAGAACATAATCTTTTGTACGGATATTTTAATTCTCTGTCTGAATATAGAAAGGTACAACATTTTGATTACATTATGCAAGTAGTGATTTTACAATAGTTTTAAGGTGTTTTAAAATATGTACTTATAAAGAAATCATTAAGCTTTATCAGGAAAAATCTGATAGAGAATTTATCAATTATTTACAAATTATAAGATTTCATTTGATTTTTTATTTTACACAGTTATTTATTGGTCAATAATTCCCAAAAATAATATTGTAATATTTTCTTTTTCGTTGTAAGCAAACCCAAAAGCAAAGGACAGTACATTTATATATATATATATATATATATATATATATATATATATATATATATATATATATATATATATATATATATATATATATATATATATATATATATATATATATATATATATATATATGAAGCGAAAGCATGTATCATAGCTATCTCGGGCTTAGCGCAGACCTAAATGGTTCCCTAAATGGACAATTTTTTATTCAACACTTTTAATGAAACTAAATCAGTAACGTGAGATCATCAGTGTAAACGTTATAATTTTAATTAAAATAAATAAGTAAACTAATTTTTCATTATTTGAAAAGCCAAAGAAGGATTATCTAAACACAAAAATTTCAATATTTCTTAAAATAATTTTCATATTGGTTTACGAAGTCAATTACTAAAATATATTTAATTTAAATATGATTTTTTTATTTATTTTCTAATACTTTGTAAATTATGTATTTGAGTTTAATTGAGGGGAAATAAAAGTAATTTTCCTGTTCTAGATAGTTTAAGTTTTTTTGTTTATTGTAAAAAGTTTAAATGTTGTGCTTAACTTCTAATTTATTTGAAATATGAAGAAGAAAAAATCTCAATACCTCCATATATTAAACATAATAACAACAATAAAGGAAAATAAAACTGAAGATACACTTATTTAAAGAAAACATAGATTAATCATTTCTTGACATATATAGGAGCAAAAAATACTCTTCTCTTCAAAAATTTTAATGCGCATAGTTGAAAGTTGCATTTTGTTTTATTTTTTATTATTTGAAAAACCTGGTAATTAAAGAGTTTTTAATGTATTTAAAATAAAAGATCAATGCTGAAAGGGAAGTTTTGCTGCATTTATTGATGTATAAATAAAAAAATACTTTACAGGAGAAGTTTATAATTTTGGAAAATTTTAGCCATAAATAATAAAACCATGAGAAAAGACTTACATCTCTATCAGTTTAGTGATAATTTCTTAATAATTGCATTACTATAATAATTCTTGATATTACTATTAGGCATTCTTAATGATATGAACATTTACATCATCTAATTTACGAGTAAAACATTGGTATATATATATATATATATATATATATATATATATATATATATATATATATATTAGAGGGGTGTTCAAAAAGTAAGTTACACTCGGACAATTTTAGTAAGAAAAATTACTGAGAAGTTCGCTATAGTACTATATGATACACACTATTGTTCAATGTAATCATTCCAGTCATTGCAGTCACTTGTATGAGCACTGATAGCTCAATGCTCTGACGATAAAAAATCGCTCTTTTGTCCTTGAACGGGTTTAGAACAGCTGTCTGAACCTGATCATAGATTGAAAATTTTCTTCCCCATAACTTTTCTTTGATCTTGCCGAACATATGAAAGTCCCAGGTCTCCAGATCCCGGTTGTATAATAAATTCTCCTAGACCTCTCACCCAAAATTCTGTGCTGTGCATGGCTTGTGAGATCTTGCATTGTCGTTCAACAGGACAAAGCCTTTACTTTACTTTCAATGTCACCTATTTTCTACAGCTTTGCGCAAATCTCTTAGCGTTTTACAGTAGAACTCAACATTAATGATCACGTTCTTCCGTTAAACTCTGTGTAGACAATTCTTTCTCAATGAAAACGGCAGCCATGACATTACCCACACATGGATTTTGTTTTTGTTCTTTGGGTGTTGTTCTCACAAGTGATGGTGTGTGTCTCCATTCCGTCGACATTTATTTCACTTCTTGAGTGAAGAGATACACCCATGTCCTTCAATCCTTCAGCCACATTATCATCCGTAATAATCCGACTGAAAGAATTCCAAAGAAGCTGCAAACCTCTTTTTTGTGGTTGTTATGATGGCTTTTTTGTTTAATTAAAAAATTATGAACCCATCATGAATTCAATTTGTGGTAATCCAAATGTAACGAGTGGTAGAATAAGCAATACCAACAAATAATATCCACTGCTGCGCAATGTATGCGACACTCACTCTGCGATTAGTGAGAATAATGCTTTAAACCTATTTCACCATGTTGGGTGCGTTTACAGTTGTTGGCCTTCATTGACTTCCGCATGGCCTTCCGCATTAGTTAAATCTGTGAGACAGTCATCGAACTGCTAGTAACGTTTCACAATAGCCAGATGTTATATTGCACGTGGCCAATACACTGCCGATATTTCACGATGAAGCTGTGGAACTCAATAATCATCTGCGTAAGCTTCACTCTGCTCTCACAATAAAGTTATCTCTGTTAGGACAATTGCATTTCATGTATTCATTTTTTACCCAAAAGGAAAAGCTTAGTAATGGAAATGTCATGACAAAGAATCATCAGAAGGCAAACATATTAGGTTTATAAAAAGCGAAATTACAATAGTAAGTGCATGTGTAGAATGAATTACAGTGCACCTTAGTACACCGTTAAGACACAGATAATTGGGGAAATGATCTATAGCTTGGAAATTTCTGCCTGATTTATACCAAAATGCGTGAATAAAAATCTTCAAACTTGCTCTGGTGATTTCATGGATCTCTTCAGTTAACAATTTGCTCCGTCTGCAAGGAATTATTTATGTTCCCATATCAAGCAGGACGTATATACATGTCATGTGTTAACGAGATTTCCTGTATGTTTAGAAAATGATTACACTTATTAGAAATAGTATTGCAATAACCAGATAGATTTTAAAGTGGTTTTCGGCAATTTATTAAAAAAATCCCGTTTTTGCTTAAGCTGCGATTTCCATAATTTATTTAAGCTAAATAAAGCTAAAATTATTGCCTAAGACAATTACAAAAATGTTTAATCTACTCATATATGATTCCAGTGATAAATTTCATGTCTGGTATGATATTGATGAAATTAAAAATAGTCCTATTGACAACGAAGTGATCATCTATTCTGACAATATTTCTTACACATGGAGATCACCTCTAATTATTGTTGTTCATTGCATGATGGTATGTGCACAGTGAGTGTGGTATGCGTGCTAGGTGTAATGATATGTGCACAGTGAGCTTCTCCCGGTAATGCTAACCTTTCTTCAAGAGTCATCAAATTGCATATTGAAAAGAATAAACCCGGCAGAACATATAACAAATTAATCAACATGCTACATAAAATATCGAGACGTTTCCCTCTTTTCTTAAATTATGGATCCCTTACCCTCCAAAATATTTATCACGTTACTCTACAATTGTACAATTTCCCATTCATTTAATTAGATGATCATTAGGAAATGTGTGACGGAAAAAATACCACAAAAATACAGTAGTTTGTAGTATTACTCAATTTACAACGAAATCTAGCCAGCGTACAAAATATTTCACAATATATCAATACCCAGGAAATAGTTCTCTTTTGCAGCAATATCTATGCGCAAGAAGAAACTGATATCAAATGTTTGGCCAGGATCGTTGGAATCCTCTATGTCTAGCATTCGAAGATCTTCCATGCAGACTTTTCCAGAATATTCTGTACCATTCCAGAAGTATTCTGAAAGTCGCCAACTTAACTACATTTTTGGTGATTTTTCGCTAAATTGGGAGTTAATATAATTAAGTTTCCAGAAACGATGTAAACTTGGTGCTATATCGCCAATTTGGCGAGTTACTCCTAGAACCAGTGTATTTTCATAGTAAAGTGCAGCCAATGGATTTAAAAGAGAGCGCTATAAAAACTCATATAATCAACTTGTTTACACTTAACTAATTTTGACTTTCACTTTCTAAAAGGCAGTATAAGAATAAATTAACACATTAAGATAAAAAAAGTACACAATATTTACAAAATTTTCAACATTGCCCATTCCCCAAGGATTACACGTCAGTATAATCTTGATAGAAAATAAAATTGACAGTTTCAATACAGAATGAAAATGTGATTCATATAAATCGCAGTTGGAAAATTTGATGATATTATATGAAATTTTACAATAATATTCTAAACAGAAATTATTTTATAATTATTTTTTAATGCTTCGGTCCAAAATTTTCTTGTTTGTAATGCATTGTAAAAAAGTGGGCCCACAGCTCAAGACTAAAATGAAAGTAGCAGAAGTTCTACAACTAAAGATATTCGCTGCAACCGAATGTGTGCTCATTTGTGAAATATAACTAGAAGAATTATACTAGGATAAATCCACGCCTGAAAAAAGATTGTAAAGCTGAAGGAGGGTAGTAGTGGAATCATTGCAGCCGAGATGTATTGGATCTAATACTTCAAGTATCACTTCATACCAAATCTGCCAAACAATATTGACGGCTTTTAGAAAGATTGGTGGTAGCTGACCCATGACCGTTATGAAATGAAAACACACAGTTAACAAGCCTCATTGTTCAATAAAGCGAACCACAATGGAGCAATGAGCTGCGCATTTACTGTTTGTAGATGCCTTCTTCTTTTCTGAACCCTGATTTTTTAAAGTTGGCCATTGGTGCCATAATGTTATTTGGTACAAAGCTCATAAAAACTTACATTTCTTCATTGGAGTTAAATTATTTTTATTGAATAATCACTTCAGCAGCTAAAACCATTCTCAACGATAGCTGGTTAGGAAAAAGTGATTGGAACACCACTTCGCCGTACAAATTCGACTAAAAAGACCGTTAAGGTAGTCCTGAAGTTGCCATATGGGGTGGCATTATACTGAACAGGTAGATTGTATTCCATGTTGTCGACTAAGTTTCTATACTTGGAAACTGCAAGTGTAAAGTGGTGATCCTTCCCCATGTGCAACTCATTGAGGTGCTTTTGTAGCAGATTTCGTTTCCATGGAGGATAGTGCGCAGTCTCACCAAATTTTTCAGAAGTACAGGTAAGGGAAGTTATTACTCGAAAGGAATGTGGAAAGAACTTTCCTCTGAATTTAAATTCCATAGTACATATTTGTTATGCTATATGACATTTAGTGGCTCCGAAACTTTTTGTACCTCCAACAAGTGAAATAGATGTAGAGTGAGAATTGGGTACTCTTACCTCAGAGATCCAGTGAATTATTAATACAATCTGCATAAAAGTGTTAAATTCATGAAAAAATTTGTTTGAGATTATTCTGTTAGTTTTAAAGATAATTATTGGTAAACATATTGAAATCATTTAAAAATATATCACTAACTTAATTCATTGAATAGGAATAGGAATGTATAGGAATGGCTTTCTGACTTTTCAATTTTGTTAATATTAATCAAATCAAAAGCTTGGAGATTTCAAAATTACTTTAATTTATTTTTTAAGATAATAAAACAAATCCGATAAAAAACCAAAAATAAATCCTGTATTTGGATTTCTGAATACAAATTTCTTTTCTGATTTATTTCAGAAGCAAAAACATTTAACTTTAATTCTATCTAATTAATAAAAAAAGTATTATCAATGGAAAATTTTGAAAAATTGAATTTTATAATAAAATGAATTTTAAGAACTATTTACAAATTGAGATATTAAAGTTTTAGAAACATATATATCATTTTAGATTATCAAATCTAGTGTAAAATTTTGACAAATTTTACGTAATAAAATTCTATAATTTTATTGCAATTTTACATATTAGTTAACTGAAATTATATTAAATGGGCTAAATTTTAAAGTTTAATTTTATTTAAATAGTAATTCGAAAAATCTACAGTTTTATGTAAAAGATTTAAAGATTTTTTGTTTTTTAAATCAATATAATATAAATGTTCAATAAAATTTTACTCACATATGTGCAAAATTTTAATAAAGGTTTGCATTTTAAAATTTTAAAATTTTCCCACATTTTTAATAAGATATTAATAAACTTTATCAACATTTTAAAAGCAAAATTTTTAAAATAAAACAGAAACATAACTTTTTTTTAAATTGGAATTTTTAAAAAAATTTACATGACTTTTATCACAAAACTTAAAAAGTAAATACGGTTTGTTTACTTTTAATTGTATTCCAGAATCTTGTTATAAACATAGATTTTTTTTGTGTAAAAATATTTATCTGAATTTTAGGAAATCATTCATTTACCAATTAATTTTTTTAAAAAAACTCTTTGAATGCTTCGAGTTTTTTTTTTCTTCAAATTTTTAAATATTTGTTATTTTAAAGGAATATATTTTAAAGTAAGCAAAAATATTTTCTATGTATAATAAATAGTATTCCAAAAACTATTGAAATATATAGAAAATTTGTCTACTTTTTATTTAATTTATTTTTAATTATCTAATTTACTAAATGTGGAGCTAATTTAAATAATCTGTAAATTTAAATTACCATTTTCCATATTCCACTTTAGAAATAATATGAGCTTTTTAAGATTGAATTAGTTTTGATTAACTTGATTGATTTAACTACTTAATGCTAAGTATGATGTAAGGAATTTGATGAAAATAAATGCTTTAAGGGGTTTGATAATTTAGGTTAAAATGTGTGACTGATTAACTGATTTTTTGAGCATTTCGTCCAAGAACGATTTAGTTACGTTTCAACTAATTCTAACTTCTTTATACTGTCTTTTTTTCCTTATAAGAGTCTGCATCCCATCATTAGATATCCTCGAGGGAGCGTCAAAAAAACAAAGAAGCAGTTCGGGAAAAAGAGAAAACAAAATAAAAAAAAAAGTGTGATAAATGATTTGAAGTCTGAAAGGGACTGTTTTGAAGTAGACAGGTTATATTTCCAAGACCATTGAATTAAAATGAAAATAAAAAATATATTTTTATGTAATCTAAAAGCTGTAATGCTACCTAAATTGAAAAATAAATATTATTTTAAATTTTTAATATGATGGGATTATTATAGAACAGAAAATCAATGAGATTTTGTCTATTTATTTAACAATATGAAAGAGAATTTTTGTGACTAATAATTTAATTTGCAATTTGTAATTTAGATGCTCCTTCAAAGATCTAATATAATAACTAAGGATAGAGTTGCAGAAAAGCATTGGTATTTCGAATAATAAAATACATACTGATTTAAATTATGGATATTATATATCTTAGAGTATAAAAAGTAAAGGACAATTCTTTCGGTATTCAATTATTATAAATGATAGGTCTTTAATCTTACTAATTGTGATTAAATTTAAAATTGATGAAAATTTTCAATTTACTTTTTTATACAGCTAAACACGTAACGCTTAAAATTAAACAATTGTCAAACTTAACATTAGAAAAAAAGTACTGTACAGGAAGAATGTTTCAAGCCTTCAAGTATTCATTCTAACTTTTAATTTCATTATATGGAACACGAAGGGTTTTCTTTGCAACTTTTTTTTTATAATTTTTTTGTCATCAAAATGAAGACAAATTGAAATTTTGGTCTTCAATATAATGAAAATTTTTAAAATAAAGAATAGCTTTATGAATTATTATTCAAATTTAGCTTTTTCACACTTTAATGATAAATTTAATAAAGTTATTGTATGTCTTTTTGAAATAAACTAATTTAAAAATTTGATTATACTAGTTTTCATATAAATAATTCATCAATGTAATTTATTCATTAATTGTATGAATTAAAATACTTGAGAATTTTTATAAAATTAAATTATAATTTCCTACATATTTCAATGAAAACAATTTTCAGTACATATTTCTTTTCTAAGAAAAATATTTTTTTCAAACTCAGAGTTCTATAAGTTTTTTATGACTTGGATATAATAGCTTTGAACATATATATAAATTAAACTTGATTGAGCGTTCATGATGTTTATTAAAATAAATAAGAATAAATAAGGTTAAAACAAGTAGTTTCAGTTTACAAAGAAATTAATTTTATAAATTATAGTAGTTCCTGTGGTAAAAGATTAAATTTCATATTTAAAATCTATCTATTTGGGAAAAGCTACACTACTGGCCATTAAAATTGCTACACCAAGAAGGAATGCAAATAACAGAAAGATATTTATTGGACACATTCATTATTGTGGAAAAAACAAGTGATTAGATTTACAGGAAATTAGGATGTATAGATCTTGAGACATCAGTACCCAGAGCAGCCACCTTTGGCTGAAATAACAGCATTTATCTGCCTAAGCATGGAATCAAACACAGATTGTATGGCATGTACGGGGATCTCAGTCCATGCAGCTTCAACACTATGCCACAGTTCATCGACAGTAGTGGATGGTAAGTGATGGCGTGCCAATCGCTCGGCAACCATTGACCACACGTTCTCAATTGGTGACAGATCAGGAGAACGTGCTTGCCAGGGTAACAGTCGAACCTGTTCTGTATCAAGGAAGCTCAGAACAGTACGGGCAACATGTGGTCGTGCATTATCCTGTTGAAACAAAGCATTAGGGAGGCCTCGAAGATAGGGCGGAGCCATGGGCCTTAACAGATCGGAAATGTAACGGTTGCTATTCAAAGTGCCTGTAATGCGAACAAGAGGTGATCGAGACATGTATCCAATGGCACCCCATACCATCACTCCAGCAGATGGGCCAGTATGGAGATGTCCAATGCCAGCAATGGTGCGTTCTCCATGATGCCTCCAAACACGGATGTGGCCATCATGGTCCTGTATACAGAAACGAGATTCAAATGTAAAGACGACGTGATCCCATTCCCACGTCCAGATTCGTCGCTGATGACACCATTGAAGGCGCTCCTATCTCTGACGCAGCGTCAATGGTAGCCGAAGCCATGGTCGCCGTGCAGAACATCTATGCTGCTTCAAACGTCATCGAACTGTTCGAGCAGAAACTTGTTGCCTTGAAAATGACTCCATTTCTCAACTCAGGGTTCGTGACGTGGCTGTACGATCCCTTGTGACCATGCGGATAAGATGTCTGCCTTCTCTGCTGTTACTGATGGGGGGTCGCTGAGAACCTGCATGACGTTCCGTCTGATTGTCCTGAACCCATCGATTCCATATTCTGCTAACAGTCATGGGGTCTCGACCGACGCGAGCAGCAATATTGCGGTACGATAAACCGCAATCCCGGTAGGCTATAATCCTTTCTCGATCAAAGTCAGACACGTGCTGATAGGCATTTCTCCTTCTTACACGAGGCATTACAACAACTTTCTTTGCCGAAAACAACGTTGAAGCGGAAATTGAGTATGATAAAACTGCTGTCAAATCTATAGTTTTATACACATTGTAGATGTCGCTACTGTCGCCTGCTTTATGTGAATGCGCTGAAAATCTAATCATTTGCATATCACAGCACAGCAAGTTTTACCTGTCATGCAAATTTCACGTGTGTATTGTGCCGCTTTCCTGGTGTAGCAATTTTAATGGCCAGTTGGGTATTTAGATTAAAATTGCCATACTAAATTATGAATTATACTGACAGATAAGAAGAAATTTGTTGAAAAAATGTTTAAGAGCAATGACTAGAATAGTTCTATGAATATTGAATATGCAGGATAATGTGTATTAAAAAGGTTTAATAACATTTAGTAAATCAAAATACTTGTATTTACTTTTAATGCTCGATATCCTTTTTGGTATAATTGAAATGTTTATTTAAAATTTTTTTAACTAATAGTTACAAAACTGTAGTCGATTGAAATGTTATTTAAAATCTTTAATCTCCATATGCTTTGCAAAGGTATATTTTATCTCCAAAAATTACACTATTATTAAAATTGCTATATTTTTTTAATTAAAAAATTACAATATTATAGTTTCTCAAACAGCAATTCGTATGTGAATATTCAGATAAAATATAATAATATTCCTAGGTAGCTTAAAATATAATTGCTTCTTCATTCAGATAATCTTGTATATTTAGTTCAAAGATTTAAATAGAAGATTAGAAAAAAATCAAAACATATAAAAAATTATTCAAATTAATATGAATTAGGGAATAATGTGTGTAAGTTTAAATATCACAAAAGTTAAAAAGAACATTTATATGAAAATTCTAATAATAATATGAAGAGAGAAAGTTCTAGTAGAAAAAGAACTTACGAAAGAAATTAAACATTTAAAACTAAACTATATACTATTTTATTTATTTTATTTATGAGAAACATTTTATCAGTAATTGCAGAGTCGCTCTCATTTTATTCATAAAGTATCCTTTAAATTATGTTAAATATTGTATTTCATTAGCAAGCAGTCAATGTAAAAATATAAATCCAGCAAATATTGTGTTTATTGTTTTCTTGTCTGTTTTGACAAAAATATTTATAAAGATATAGAATGATTTTTTCAAAATCTTAGTATTTATAATTTATATGTTTATTGTAAATGGAATTACTTAGAATTCCTATTATTAGTATTTCGACTTGATTTATTATTTAAACAGAAAACTAGAAAGAAAAATACACCATAGAAAACTGAATAATTCAAATCATTAATTATAAAGGAAAAATATTTACCGATGACATAAAAAATGAAAACGCTAACATGAATTACTTAATTAAAAAGAAATTGTCTTTTTCTCGATGTTATTTCAATTAATTAGAGCAAAGCAAAACAATTTTTTATCATTCAACCAAAAAACAGCAATAAAAAGTTAATCATCAATGAAATAAAAACAAACGATCTGGAATTTTATGTACGTTCAGAAAAATCAACAAAATAATTCAATTACCTTAGATCATTATCAAAAAGAATTATCTCTTCATTCAGATATATTTATTTGACATAAACTTAACAACAAAATCCTTTGGAATAATCTAATCTCGCTGTATAAGAACGAAAATCAAAACTTAATTTTCATTTTTTTTGTTAACAATTTTGAATAAGCAGATGTGAAGTTGCTAATGCAAAATAATTGATTAAAGTTATGAATATATTATTTCAACTAGGATAAATTTACTCTTTGCTACAAAGATTTTTCTTTCTTGTGGTTATAATTTATGATTTATTAGAAATCTAATTAATAATTTGATTCGTCTTTTTATTTAATTTAGTTCTGATTAACATTTAGAATGTAGGATGAAATGATATGTAATTCAACAGATAGCACACAGTATAATATTTTAATAAATAGATGAAATAAGTATAAATGTTGCTTTTTAAAAAGAATTTGTATTCTAATAAAAGACGGATAGTAATAAAAACAGTAATCTTGAAATTTTCATCTTGGTTTTATATAGAATTATAGTTTACTAGTGTAATAAATAGTACAAAAACGTATTTAATTATCCTTAAAAACATAATTTAACGCGAAATGTATTTTTAGATAAATTAATGTATTTTGACTGAGAGATATTTTGTTACTTATTTGATTAAAAATACATTAAACCTGACGATCAGAGATTTGTAATATAATTTTTGTGTTAAATGAAAATTCTAAAATAGTAGTTATTTATGTAAATTTCTAAAGGTGGAAATTAAACTGTTTCTAGCAAAATATTGTATTCAACTTAGATATTTATGACAAATTTGTCTTATCTTCATCAGGGATTTCAATTTACAAAAATTGATAGTTTATATGCATATATATATATATATATATATATATATATATATATATATATATATATATATATATATATATATATATATATATATATATATATATATATATATATATATATATATATATATATATATATATATATATATATATATATATATATATATATATGTATATATATATGTGTATATAAATGTATGTATATGTGTGTATGTATGTGTATGTGTGTATATATATATGTATATATATATGTATGTATATATGTATATGTGTGTGTGTGTGTGTGTGTGTGTGTGTGTGTGTGTGCGTGTGTGTGTGTGTGCGTGTATGTGAGTGTGTCTGTAAAGGCAAAAGACAAAATTAAAATTATATATATATGTAATTTTTTGTTCATATCCTGCATGTTTTGACAATTAAATTGGATCCTTTGTTAAGAATATTTTTAATAAATTTATTAAAACTATTGTCAAAAATGTATCGATTTGAAACTATTTCATAACCATTTACGAAATCGGCATGAAAGAAATATCACGATTTTTAATACCGAATAAAGAATAAAACTGTAAGAAAAAATTCCTTAATGGTATTTTCCCATTGCATATAAAATAAAAACCTCTTAAAATCTTAAGATAATAAAATAAAATAAAAAATAGAACAGAAAATATTTATTTTACCGACTGTCCTAAGTTAATTTGCTTCATGAATTTCATTCAAAGCAACTCGTAAGAAAATAGTACTTTGTTAACAGGCACGAGGCAAATAAAAATATGAAACCATGCCGTAATTTAACATGTATTTAAAAATAAATTACCTGTGTTTTCCCGCTTGACATTAAATTCTACAAGTATATTTTATGTATAGTTAAAAAGTTTTTTAAGTAATTAATCTAATGTAAAAATTTCGAAACAATTACAATACAAAAATTGCCAATTTTTTTTCTTTATAATTTCTAAAAGCTGTCATGAATGTGATATTTGATTATATTTCTGAGTATTACAATTTAGATTGTTTTAACCTCAGTAAAAAATATTGTAAATAATATGATAAGCCCACTAAATATCATATTGTTTGTAACTCTTTTTGTGATAATTCAAAATTATATTAAAACTAATATTTAATTTATAACAATTTTTTTTAAAATTTGAGGTTTGATAAAATTTTATTCAGTGAATATCATATTTAAGAATTATCATTAATATACTATTAACATACATCACAAAAAATATAAATATCCAATTTTTCAACCAAAACAAATAGTTAATACATTTTATCCAATAGCACATAGAGTTAACTAAAAAATTATTAATGTCATTTACATGTTATACGTAATTTTATTAAATATATCGACATGCGGGTTTATTTAAATATAGATTTAAATTCTATAAAAAATATTTAAAATACTTTATTAATAAATTGAAAAATAAAAATCAGTTTCAGGTGATTTAGCAGAGCTGTCAGCCAAATGGTTTGCAATCTTATCTTCGTTTTAATAATTCATAGATTAGCATTTCATCTGGAGCATACCTGCTTGTAGTGATTCATATTGCACTTTAAATTGTAGGTGTCGTTTAATTAGCTCTTATCAGCAAAATAGTGATCATTTAGCGTCAAATATATCACGTGATATAAAATGATTATGTTGTTCTATAATCAAAATCACAATGAACAATAAAAACATTATCAGTGCATTAATTTTTGCTCTTTTTTTAAATATGTCTATTGGTACAGTATACAGCAAATTATTCAAGAATTTAACCTCATGCAAAAATGTTAGTGAAATATTAATGATAACTCCAAAATTTCCCTCTCTTAAAGGAGGTTATAACACAGTGAAGAATAGTGCTAAACAATGTGCTTTTTAGAGATTTTAATCAATATTTTAATCTGACTTTTACCTATCACTTTTTAATTTATCCTTTTTATAATATTTATATTTTAGCCTCTCGTTACATTGCATTATGTTTGTTTGAAGCTGCAATTTTGTTCAAGTGGTTAAGATGTAATTCCTATTCATAAGTTTAATTACTTGGATAGATATTAATACCTCTCCTTAGAAAAGCCAGGTTATTGATTTGGTAATTCTTTTACCACCCCCATCCATCAAAATTGTACTAAAAATTGAAAATTCTGCATCTACACAGATTTTGCCAATATAGTAATAAAATTTATTTTCAGTTAATTATTTTGAAACCTATTCTGTTTGGAAAAATACTGGGTACAGTGCTAACCTCAGACGTTTTAATGGCATTAGACAATTTTGGAAGGTCATTCTGAATAATGCACAGATCATACTAAAAGAATTGGAGATTTTACTGCTTGTCGTTATAATAAAATAAAATTTAATAACTTATGATCGTTATGTCGAGCTTCAACAGTAAAATTTTACATTTTGCTTAAAATTATTTAAAATATAAATTTACTTTTGCAATTGAATTGCTTTTCGAAAATATTTATGAGACAACTTTTAAAAACGTTTAAATTAAATCATATCTAAATAATATGCATTGATTATTTTAAATAATTAAATTTAAGCTGCCACATTGTTGTGGACTTCTTCTCTGGGTATGATATCAAAATAGAAGGCTATTTTTTATGTAAAGGTTCGTGTAAAATAGTAGGAGGATTTGTTTAAAATGCTGTCACCCTTTCAGAAATTTCTTCTTTTGCAGCTCTTTCATCCAAGAAATAGTACAGATGCTGTTTCTGCGGGAGAGATAATAAAATCACAAATTGCGTTTCCATTTAAAAAGAAACAAGTCAAAAGACTTAGAAAAATTATTCATTTTATATTTTGCTAATACATAGATATATCGTATTAAACTTACCAAATATTCATTCGAAAGAAAAAAAACATAAATCTGTATATAAATTTAAGTTATTCTAAAAAGAATTTGATTTCACTGTTGAGAAATATTTACATGAAATATATATTTTCATTATTTTTTTTAATTTACAAAAGAAATAATTTTCACACTATATTTATATGAATCACACACACGCATACACATATAGTTATAAATTAAATATACTTATTTAATATATAAGAATGAAATTAATAGTAGTAATTAATAATGTTGTATTGAAATCAAAATGAAATATCAAAATGAAAATCAAAAATAATGGTAGTATTGAAATCAAAATGAAGAGTCACCTATTCTCAACAGGGTCAATGATGGTATAATTTCAAGACGTGCGGACGTGCGGAAGTTCTGTGTAAATTAATGCTGTGACCTTTCTTTCACGCTTATGGTTGTAAATAAATATGTGCTAAAATATAATGCTAAAAAGAAATTGAGAGAGGAAAATGTAAAACGAATGTTGAATACATCACAAAATATAATTATGTTTTATAGATCATTTGGCAAAAGTCACAGTTCAAGTAATATGTATTTTCATGGCTTTTAATAAATTTTATTGTTTTAAATACAATATTTGTAATTCATATTAAAATTTGATACTTGTAGAATACGCGTAAGAATACATATCTGCATAGAATACATATTTATTAAGACAACAGTCTCAAATGCTTGTTAGAATATGCGGAGTAAGTGAGCCATCAGTTCAGTTCGATTTTTCTGAATTACTTGACAGCGCTCGATGGTCTTTGTTCATTAGTTTCGTCGACACTGACGTATCTAAGTCCATTCATTCAGCTTTCAATTCTTAATCACAAAAGCCACTGTTAACTTTGGAATGATTAACTCCCTAGATACGTCTCTTAAGTACCACCCATTACAGAGATAACCAAGGTTTATGCCTTTCCCTAAGTCAGACAGTTATAAGTTTCATGACACGCCTTACATGTGACTCATGCCAATGCTATTTCCTACTCTATATTTAAATACAAAGGACAGGAGATAAAATCAGTACAGCAGATATTCTCATTTGTATGGGTGACCAAATAATTATCAGTAGATAGGGTATGCATACATTATTTCAAATGTGTTCATTAATTATCTTGCTACTTGCTAAGTTACAAGAACTTTTTAAAGAATATATATAAAATCAAATATAAACCGAAATATACAATAAAACTCTTCTAAATAAAACAACTTTTGAATTTGAAATAATAAAAACTAATCAAAGAAGCGCAATACATATTTAATAGTCTTTTTATATATATATAAGTAATATTTCTTTCCGTTTTCATGTTTTTACTGTGTACATTTGCAATACTTCGCCATTCGTTTCCTATACGCAAATTCTGAGCATTTTACTAACAACACATTAAGTACAAATATTTACTACAATACAAACATATAATATGTAAATGCAAAAACGTAGACAAAAAATATTTCAGTTCTGTGAAAGAAAATTGTTATTTGCAACTGTTATTATTGGTCATTGTTATTTATATGACGGCAAAAACGTCAGCTCTATAAATAAAAATCAAGATAGAAATGAAAAAATAGGCGCAATAAATAAAAATGACATTTCTAATGCAAGAAATAAAATATAAGATAATAAGCATTAAAATGTAATAATATCTAGCACTTTTTAAATATAAATTTATATATTCTCAAGGAAGGTCTACATAAATGTACACTGTCCGCAATGAAGATGGAACACCAAGAAGGAGTAGCCAATAAGTGATGAAACTTGGCAAATAGAGACAGCTACGAACAATAAATTATCTGTATTTCGAAATGATATGTATAACACAGATTAGAACAGGGTCGGGTGGAGGGTTATAGGTTCATTGTGGATGGCGGTACATGAAGCAACACGTCCAAGCGCATAGTTAATAAGAGCACGGATCGCATCCTGATGAATGGCTCTCCATTTCCTGTCAATCATTTAAAAAACTGAATTTTATGAAAGAAGCAGATGCAGGGTCTACAAATGGTACCCAATCCTCTCCCAAACGTGATCGATTGGTAAGAGATCTGGCAAACACAGTGCCAGATCTCTTATCAATCGAACACGAAGCAGTTGTACACCTCGCACGGCATGCTGGCTGATGCACTGTGCAATCGGGTATCGTGATGCTGACAAGTTTGATTGAACACACTCAGAGCTTAGGTGAGTATCAACGGCCACAACACATCATTCATGTAATGATAAGCTGTCATAGTGGCATGAATAAGGAATTGAGGTGACCTGGAATTGTACGCCATGGTGTCCCAAACTACGATGCAGCGTTGTCACGTGGTGAGCCATTCCACTATTGATGCATGAACTGACCTGTCTTCAGATCGATGCCACACGAACGCTGCGACTATCACTGAAGAAACAGAAGCGGGACTCATCTAAGAAGACAATCCTGTGCAACTCCACCAGCCATATCACCTTAATCCGCCACCAATCCAGACGTTGGAGTTTAAGCTATGGGTTCGATGGCAGTCTTCTTAATGATCAACATGAGCGTAGTCCACTAGCAAGCAATCGATGACAAATGGCTTTAGTCGATATAGGAGCGTCAAAGGTGTTTTGCCGATGCTGCATAATTTTGATAGACATCCTTTGCAACGCAGTCAACACCTTCCGTCGTAAACGTTGATCCACACGTACTGACGATATTCTGGGTACACCGGCATTCCACAAATGTTCTAAAGTTCCTTATTCCAACCATTTTCGCCCCAGCCTATTTACAATGGGCGCGTCCAGGTGGCTGTAAGCTGCGATTTGCCGAAAGGACCAATCTGCCTTTCACACGCCGATCATCATACCCCTTGTAAAATCGTCAGTCTGTACTGTCGATATTGTCTCCACCGAAGATGTCAGGCATTATCTGCAATTATATGCGTTCTTTGCGAAAAGAACAAGCTTTTAATGATTATTTTCCAAGCAGCAATAACTGCACGAATATAACCCACTCTGCTGTTTCAATACTTTAAATCTTATCCTACTTGGGCAGTAGAGTTGTGCATTTCACATCATTACCATCCATGGTAAGCTGCGTCTAACATGAAATTTGCATAATTTTCCAGCTACTCCTCCTTGATATTGCATTTTTAGTGTCGGGTGTTGTACTTATAGAACTTCAATACCAATTAAAGTTCTTCAAGTTTTGGAGATTTCTTCAAAAGCATAAAATATTGAGCGTCTATAATTTCCAATGAAGCCAAATGGTAGAAGCAAGTATAATTGGAGCGAATTTGATCTAAAATTTTTACCTTATAGGCATTTCTATAACTGTTGTGTCTAAAGTCATGACAGCGTATACACATCGTGACAAGATCAGTTTAGTAAAAAAAAATATGTAAGGGAAAGAAAAGCTACTGGAAAAGAAACTGACGAGTATTTTAAGAGATTATCTAACCTAAAAAGCGAAACTGTTAGCAGAAATAACAACATATCTCAGTCATCATCTGGATTATCTGGATCAATGGTTATAGTTATAAGAACTTCATTATAAACATAAAAATTATGGCAACGCATCAATTCCCAAGAGTTTCTTGTCTCACAGATGTTTCATACTATTTAAATTTAGTCAATTAATAAACAGAAGAGTGTTCTTTGGCCGGAAAATTTTCTCTAAAACAGGACAGCTTTTTCTTAATTTGTTAAACTTTTGGAACACAACTGTAGAAGCTGCTGGACAATTGCTAAGGACGGATAACACTATCATCCATTGCAACCACAAAATGAAAGGAAGCAAAGAAGAAGTATGGGTATGCAGGAAGCAAAGAAGAAGTATGTGTATGCAAATTTTTTTCCACGTCTGTTCATCACGTGATAGCGTTCATAAGAGCTTTCACACGTGATAGCGTTCATAAGAGATTTTGACGCGTGTGCACAGTTGTTGTTTCAAGTCAAAGCTTTACAGTAAAGATTTAATAGACGAACTTGAAAGTTTTGGCATGTTTTCCCGACATCACTTAGATGATTTTATGCGTGGCCGAATTATTGGAAAGATCGAAGAAAGGCGTAAAATAACAGATGTTGCCAGGGAGTTCGACATCGCTCACAGCGTTGTTTCACGGCTGTGGAAGTCATTTTAAACTACTAAAATGTGTAATAGCCGACACGGGGGAGGGCGTGTTAGAAGTACGACGCCTGCAAAAAACAGATATATCGTCTTATCAGCAAAAAAAAAACAGGCGCACCATAGCTCAGCAGGTGACAAATTAGTTTCTTGCTGCTTTAGAAAAGTAGATCTCCCGAAAAACTGTTGCCAGACGTTTGAGAGGAGGAGTATTATACGCCCGCAGACCTGTTGTGTGTGTCCCATTGACCAGACAGCACCATACTGCCCGTTTGCAATAGTGTCGTGAGCATCGCAATTGAACTGAACAAGACTGGGCATGTGTACTATTCTCAGATGAGAGTAGATTCAGTCTGTCATCGGATTGTAGATGCCAACTTATCTGGCTCGAGAGTGGTACTGCTTATCATCCAGAAAATATCCAGGAAAGGGACCGATATCCGACATGCAGTGTCATGGTGTGGGCCGGCATCATGATCAATGGCCGCCAAACCTACATGTGGTTGCGAATGGGACTATGACGGGCCAACGATACATTAATGAAGTTCTACTTCCTCATGTTCGTCTTTTCCGTGTTGCTGTCGGTGATAAATTTGTTTTCATGGACGACAACGCAACATGTCATCGAACACTAGCTGTTCAGGATTGTCTAGACAGCTAGGGTATTCAACGCCTGGTATGGCCATCACGTTCAATAGATCTAAAACCAATGGAAAATGTGTGGGATACTTTGACGAGACACTTTGCTGGTCGAAACTATCCTCCGACAAACAAGAACACCCTCATCCGTGGACTCCCAGAGGATAGGGATAAAGTGCCTCAACAGCTGCTGGATAATGTTGTGCAAAGTATGATACAATGTGTGGAATGTTGCATCACATTCCACGGTGGACATATCCCGTACTGATACCTTTCTTCAAGGTACCTGCTGACTTTAGATGCATTGTTCCATTTTTCCGTATGCAGCATCAAATGAAATTTTTTTCTTTCAGATGTTTCACAGCTTTTGTACTTTCCAGAACAATAAATATTCTTTATTCTAATGTCTGAACAGTGTGAAAACTTTATTTTATCCTACTAGGCCTCGTGTCTCGCTTAATGTTATGGTACATTGCAATTTGTGATCCGACCTTAGCAATTGTCCAGCAGTGTATTATCATGATTGTCACCTTCCAGCTGTAAGGTATCTGACATGATATACGCAGCCAATTCATAGTTTTCTAATGAAACAACCATAATCCGGAATGAAAGCGACACTGGAGGAAGAACATAGAAATTTTAATTGACCAGGCACATTCTATCATGTAATCTTTGTTTGTTACAAGAAACTAAATATTTGAGGATAAATTGGCTATTCATCAAAAAGCTAGACTTATTTAATCATGTTTTAAAAAATACGAGGATGAAATTGAATATCATACCTCGCCTTACAAGTCATCTGATAACAATATAATTAAATATTTGTGGTCTATTTCAGAACTTTCCATGCGGAAATAATATCCTCTACCGGTGTCTTTCCCAGAATTTTTTTGATACCATGAAAATCTGAATCTTCCGGATGAATGGTGCAATATTCTTTTAAATTCTATTCATGACATGTATGAGTCAACTGTTAATAAAATCTAAGCTATTATATGTCAAAGGTGGTCTTACACTGTTCTAATAAAGGATAATTTATAAATTATTGTGGATAAAGATCGTTAAACCTAATAAATGTTACTTGCATCAATCTTTTTGCTTATCAGTTTACTTAAAAAAAAACTTTAAAATTTTACTTTCTTAATTCCATTACATATTTGTGGGAGTAATTTCTTTATTTCTATTAATATTTCTATTTTTAACCACATTTCATTTCCAGACGCTTTCGGAAATAGAAACTTTAAATAATCATATTTGGCTTTGGTACTTCCGTTGGTATTGTGTTATTTTCAATACATAAATCTTGCAATTAAATCAAACTTCAGTTTCTTTAATAAACTGTTATAATAAAATGTTATTATGTATATATATATATATATATATATATATATATATATATATATATATATATATATATATATATATATATATATATATATATATTATTATTATTATTATTATTATTATTATTATTATTAAAATTAGTATTAATATTTTGAAGTATTGACAATAAATGCCACAATTTCCTTTTGATTTAAAACACTTAATATGAAAAAAATATTTTGTGTGATAAACAAAGTACATTTTTATATATTTAGAAATATACGAAAATTATCAATACGAAGCAAGAAAATTATATTTATTTATTTAAAATAATTTTTAATAATATGTATTTTCATTTATTTTAGAAAAATAGCATATATTTGAATGAAGAAAAACGTATTTATTAAACTATTATCGTATGAGTAGATAACTATTTTTTTATAACTTTTATGCAAGTTTTTGTTTCATTGCCAACTTTTAGATTTTATATTTGAAATAAATAATTTATAGCTTGATTTATATCAAAACGTTATCCTGAAGTTTTACTCTTGATTATTCATAAAATGCCTATCAGCAATTTATGTCTTAAATTATTTTATAAGTAAAGCTGAAAAAAAATCAGACATTATTTGCTTTAAAATAGTTATTTTAACATCAAGCTTTAACAACGTTAATACAAAAGAGGAAGGATAAAAAAAAATTCTTTTATGTAAAAAAGTCAAATGCAGCAGTTTTTCCCATAAAAGTATTTTTATTATATTTTTTAACTCTTTTACATATCGCCTTGTTTGGATGTAATTAAAGATGCATTAATTACAACAGTTTTCGTGCCAAAGAAAGTCACGAAGCGTAAGCTGACAGACAAGCCTTTCAGCAATATTTTAACCTTTTCCTGCCAAACGTGCCAGGCAATGATTAATTCGTTCGTCATTTCCCCGCAAACAGGCGTTATCTCTTTTTCCCTATTTTTCCCTATGTGTAGAAGATTTAGTGAAGTTTTTTTACGAGGGGAAATGTAAAAAGTGCATTTCTTAATTAAAGCAACGAGACTTTTATTTGAGATGAAGTAAATTTATTTTTATAAACTTATTTATTAATATCTATATTTATTTATCTCAAAAGCTCATTCTAGTAAGTCTGATATATTTATTATAGGGAAGTATGTCTAATTAAACATATTTAAAATTTAATTGATAAATATTTTGAAATAAATTCAAATGAAAGTGTTAATTAATGTATACTTTATTAAATGGTTTTATAATAAATTATTTAAAAAAAGCAGTTTTTCCTAAGAAATTGAAAAAATATATTTAATTTATTTTAGCATTTCAAACACATTTTATAAAAATTTTAATCGTAATTTCCAAATACAGATTTTAGAAAATATATAACTTTAGTAAGAATTTGATTTTAAAAAATCTCATGAAATTGTCTAAATTAAATAATAACGTACATTTTAAAAATATTTCATTCATATCTGAAATACTATTTTAGAACTAGCTGATTCTGATTTCATTGAATTAAAATTTTCATCTGATCTACTTTATCCACGATTATATTGCATCTTCAAATTCAATACTTGACATTGGTTTAAATTCAAATAAATTACATTAAAAAGATACACTTCATAAATTCAAAACCTGAAAATGATACAAATGTATTGATTCTGAAAGAATTTACTATAAATAAACCTATCAACTACATTCAAACAAGTTATTTCATTTCATAAGTTTTCAAAATTAAATTTTATATATATCCTAAAATTTTGGAATACATTAGGAGTAATTAGAGATACATGGAACACATTTTGTTTCTTTTAAAGTAAAATTTATTTAAAAATAATACTTATAATAAAACAGTATTTCAATTACGACAAAAATTATAGGTAAGCAACAAAGTATTATTATATTAAATGGTGGTGAATGAAATTATGTAATGTGATGATCAATAAGAAGTGAAATTTTCATGGGATTTCCATTCTTATCATATATTTTGAGAGTCAGCATTTATTTTCTGAAAGCTTATAAATCAGATGATTTAATATGAAAAAAAACTTTTTCTCTTTTACACTAATTTTAACATCACTTTTCAATTTTTAAAAGTGAGTTTTCGTTTAGGTTAACATCATTCAGTTGAAAGATAAATTTTTATTTTGAACATACGTAGATTTTTCATGTACCGGATTTATACCAATCTATTTGCGATGTTTACTTTGTTGTCTTAAAGATTTGTTGAAGAATTACTTAAAACAATGACTTCAATTATACTGGAAAAATGTTTTTACAGACATACTCAATTTTTTTAAAAAAATAATGCTTGGAAAAAATCTTTGAAATTTATTTAACTTTCAGCATAATTATTTACTTTTAGAAATTTACTCTACTCTATGTTATGAATATTTAAGAGCTTATATAACAGATTTTTACCTAATGTAATTTTAATTAAAACTATATTGAATTTAAAATTCACTGAAAAGTGAAATAACTATATATACATATTACTATGAAAGGACAGATGAATGTCAACACATACAGAACCCACAGAATATTTTACCATATTCTTGAACATTCGAGACACGCAACATATGTTTCGATAATCTCAGATATACTGTAGTGGATGTTGAAAAGGAAAGTCGAAACCAAGAGAGAACGGAGAAGGACGACAGTCTGTCGCCAAGTTCTTTGTTCTGAAGTGATGAAGGTAAGTATACATTTGTTATATATCGAGTTAGGTATTTTATGAACAAATTGTGAGAAATGTAATTCATATTCAATAATTTACCAAGTTTAGTGGTGATTATAATTAATCCTCTATAATTAGCATACTTATTTACCAATAAATGTATATAATTTTAAAAATCTGGAAGTTTATTACATTTATTATAAGATGCTCTTTATGAAACACTATTTTGGGTGCCTTCTAAAGATTTGAAAACATTTTCTTCTTCAAATAGCTCCATCAAATATATATGAAAAAAGAAGAAATTCAGGCTTTAATGGAAACATTTAACAACATTTTTGATATAACCAACATAGAAGATAATTTAAATGTGAAAATTAATGATCTATTGTTATTAGCTGTTTACCTGCAATTAATTTTATGATTTAGAATGAGAATGAAGAAGAGATTTATGTTAAACAAATAGATAATTTAACAAGGCTAAAACAAGTAGAAAAAATTCTAAAAGTTCAGAGTTACAGGCAAAATATACAATGGAATTTTCATATCTTGAATTTTCTTATTCTAATATTGATGACACAGTAATACTACGATTACTAGATATAAATAGAGCGAAAAATGTTCCAAGAAATTTGATAACGATTATATTAGACATTTAAACTAAAATTATCTCTTAGGTATAAAACAAAGAAAATTTTCATAGTAGTATATATATATATCAGTAGTTTGTAAAAATTATTTTATTGAAAATAAGTGTAAATGTAAAAAAGTCTGGAAATTATAAAATTGTAATTCTAAAGGTCATAATCTAATGTACTTAAATAAATTAACTTGTAAGTAAATATGTAAATATTTTTTAGGATATAGGTTTAGTTTGTTTTGACATTGAAGTATTTATTATACATTCCAATGATTTAAATTATTTCGTTTTTCTAGGTCTTTAAGTTAACAAGACATAAAAATTATCTTCAAGAACTAATTAATATTAAAATTCTGTTTTTATATGAAATTAATTATTTAATGAAATAAAAGCTAGGCTTGTGATTTTACATTTAGTAATTTTCATCATTTTTTATTTATCAATCCATTTTATGCCAGATATATAACTTATTCTATTATTTATCTGTCTTACACCTCTTTTTACATAATTTTAAAATATTTTTAAATAAATAAAGAAGCATGATTATTAGTTAAATGTCTGACATTCTTAAATCTCATCTTTGATTTAAGAATGTCACACATTTAAATAAATTTTATTTTAGAGATCTTTCAGTAACTTTCCTGTGGAAATAAATGTTTATGAATGAATATCAATATCTTTTATAACTCAATTTTTAAAACAGTGTTTAAATTTGTGGGAGTTAAATTTTTCAACTCTTACAAATTAATACTACAATTACGAAATGTCAAAAATTGTACCCCATATGTATTTTCTTTCCTAATTTCTGAGATATATTTAAGAAGACGTATCATATCGTTAAAATATCGGTTATGTTTTGGATGAAAAATAACGCTCAAATGAATATACGCTTCTTATGTATATGGATTACATAATGATCTCCTGTCACCTAAAGATGTAAGAATAAAAAAAGCATTTTCTTTGATTTGTTTTATAATTTGAAAGCATTATCTTTGATTTGTTTAATTGAACTGATACAGATTTACATATATTATTAGAGAATTCAATTACATGTTATTGATGTACATTTATTTTATATAGTATATAAATGTTCAAAAAAAAGAAAATACTTTTCAATATTAATTATTATTTGTATTTAAAATAATGCTCCATTGCAAATACTTTTCACTGTCTCAGACATCGTGTTAACTTTTTATTACAAGTTTCTATATTTTATTACTTTGTTATGAGAATATTTTATTATAAATTCATAAGAACATAATAGATATACATTATTCTGAGAAATACTAATGTATTTTCAAAAGCATTGCATGAAAAAGAAAAAATATGTTTTTTATTATTATAAGTTAATAATAGGGTTGCTTTAAATTTATTAAAAACTAACATGCTTATTATTTCAGTTAAAATCATTCATTTGATATGAGAAATCATGATGTACTATTTATCTATATTATTGTATAAAATATAGACTGATTATTAAAATAATATAATTTATTTGATTCTATTGATCTTTCATTGATATGTTGTTAATTTGCAGAAATTGTTAAAATATTTAACAATTTCTAGAAGAGTATTTCTAATAATAATTACACTTTATGGAAGTTCAGGTTTAAATAAATCTGTATATTTAAAGAAATATGTACCAATTTAAATATTTTTAAACTTATTGATTTATTGATATATTCAGTTTTCATATGACTTTTCTAAGAAAAATTTATACATGAAAAATATTTAATGAAAATTTAAACTCATAATTCCTATATAATGTGACTTTAAATTGTGTTTTTTTTAATTTTTTCAACAGACATAGTTAACAAAAGTACTGTTATCAATAGCAAATCTCATACCTTTCACCTTATTCCGTATTAAATATTAAAATATTTAATATGTTCTTTAAGGGATACATTAACTAAAAAGTTTATGTAGGAAATATCACATGTTTTGAATTTTTTTCGACAATCATATTAATTGTTGCTATATTTTAAGTTTCGCTAAATTATCTCCACTATATTAAAAATGCACATTTGTGTACTTACATGTTACCTAATTTGATAAAACATTCATAGTTAAACTTGAATATAATATGTTTTATTACGTTTTCACATAAACTTATTTTGAGTGAAATATTGTTTTTACTGCATATTTTCAAGAAAGATTCAATTTCATTGCAGTATGGAAAATCAGAGACAAATTCCGTCCAGAAAGAAGAAAAAGCAAGAGTTCCCGTTGTCGTTCTCTTCCAAATGCTTCTAAAAATTGTCCATCGATATGGTGGGTTTTCGGGGCAGCAGTAAACTGGCGCCATTCACCTATCAAAGATAGTGGTGGGCACTCGGGCATAATTCTATTTTCCACTCGAAAGGCAACAAATCAACGCCCTTTGCTCAAATAAACAGACGCACTTCTTTCCAACATTCTGAAGAGGGGTCTTCGTTTTTGCAGGAAATGATCAGAAAATATATTGCTGTCCGTCATTTTAAGAGTAAAACAGGAAAAAAAAGATTTGATTCAGAATGAAATTGTGCTTTTAAATCTAAAATACAATTTGTATACATGTTTGAATGAATGGTTAAAATGTGAATTAATTTTTAATTACTATTATTTTATTTGGGAAACATTTAAAATATTTTTAAAAAAATAAATTTTTTATGACTGCTAGTTGGAAAAGGAGGAATATTTTTTTCACAATAATAATTAAAACGAACATTTAGCTTACTAAAACAGCTCTGCTGATAATATCATAAATATTAATATTTTTTTTAATTAGAAATAATTTAGCAAAATCCCTGATAAAAATTGTATTAATTTTAGATTTTTTTAAATTTTTTTCTTACATTGTGATGTTTTTACTATCCTGGTAATTTAAGTAGTGAATACGAAGAAATTGATTCTTGTTTTAGTGAAAACTGAACAACAATGAAAGAAGTGATTTTTAAATACGCGAATATATATTCAGTTTCTTAAATCTACGAAACCACCATATGATTAATATTATGACTTTAATTTATGTGTACAAACATTTAGCCGATCAGTTTAGATTGAAGATCTTATCAGATATATAGATCTATATATCATTGAAAATATAGTTTACATTTTAAGAACGATGATGCCATTTTTTAAAATTATTTAAACCAAACTTTGGGATGAAATTATCTGAATTAAACTTGTATATCTAGATCCATTTTAGAGTGTAAAATAAAATGCATTACCATATTTTATAAACAAAGAAATAAGATTCATTATTCTAAGAAATTGTATTGATGAGTTTGTAAGATGCAAACATTATTTTTTTTATTATTTTCCATATTGGCTTCAGCTTTAAAAGTATATTTAGGATTAATTGGCTGTCATCTAATCCTCTTGATGTTTAACTGAAATATTAAGGATTATTATACAATATTTTTTTAAAACCATATTGGGATTCATGGTCATCATAAATTCCAAAAAACAATCATTTCGCTTACAATTTGTTTCCTTAGAATCTATTAAAACAATTTGGTAATAAGGCATTTTTAGAGACAAATAGGTGAAGTACATCTATCTACGTTAGTCATAAGTCGTATCTTATTCTAGCATATCCAAATACAAACTTAATTTGGTATAACCATTCATTGCAGTCAGAAGTCCTATTTTACTTCATTTTAAACAAATGCAATTGCATTTTGGTATAACCAAATTGTTCATCTCATTTAGATATTAGCTTTCAGAAATATTAAATAAATTGTGAAAAATAAAAATCAATGTTTGCTTCAAAATAATTCTATTCATTAGAAAATTGTTCTGTCTAATATTTTTATATTTATTAAAAGTTTTCATTTGTCGTTTCCTTAATTTTTTTTTTTTTAACATTTGTCGTTTCCTTATTTGAATAAATTCTCTTATGATCCTTAATTTATTCTGTTATAAAAATCAAAAGTTCTTATAAATAAATGATTTACTACTTATTTGGAGTTATTATAAGGAAATTCAGTTTTGATTTTGAATTGAATTAAAAATTAAACTCATAATGCAAACTACATTTACAACAATAAAAATATATGCAGTACATGGAAGCGATGATAAAAAATTTTGTCAGAATTTTAAATTTATTATAATAGAATGGTTTTTAAAAATAGTATTCCTATTTGGTATTAATCAATATATCACAAATGATTTAAGGTCATTTCATTATTTTTCTCTGAGAACTTTTACAAATATTTATTTCAATGAATTGTGAAAAGTTTTTCTCAATTACATGAATCGCATGTTTGCTAGCAGCGTTACAATTAAAATTTCAAGAAAATATCCTGATTTTTAACTTTTTTGAAACATTTGTTTAGTGATATTGAAGTATATTTTCTATATGCTACATTTTATATCTTATGTCTGCTAAATATAAAATACTCTACTCAGTGTTCAGCAAACGTTCAAATGTGTAAATGTATATATTATCTCAATTATGATCAAAATTTAATTTTTAAATTAAATTCAGCAGTAAATTGATAATAAAATAAATAAATATAAACACTATTTTCACCATTTTTATTACAAATATAAAATGCTTTAAAACATATTAAAAAATTTAATACATTTATATTTAAATGAAATTCATGTAATAATAAATTTATTTTTAACATCTAAATCTTTATATATATAAAGGGTGTTTTTTTTTGAGGTACAGAAGTTTAAGTTGGCATTACTTTCCAGGTTGGCGACCGATTTAACAGCTGTCAAGTGATTTATTCTCAGTTTGGTTTGTCAATTCATCATGAATAGACTTACGCCTGAACAACGCTTTCAAATTGTGCAATTTTGTTTCGAAAATAATGGTTCTGTGCGGAATACGTATCGCGCACTACGTCCATTTTATCGTCGACAAAATCGTTCATCAGAGCAGTTAATTCGATTAACCATGGAACGTTTTTGCACCACGTTTACTCTAATTGATAACTCGCATCCCCAGAGACGCTGTACGGTGCCTACAGAAGAAGTTATTGCTACTGTAGAGCGTAGCATTGAGGAAGACCCGAATGAGTCCATCCGCCATCGAGCATAGGAATTGTATCTGTGTCCATCCACTTTATGGAAGATTTTGCGGAAGGATCTTGGTTTGCGTGCTTACAAAATCCAACTCGTGCAAGAATTGAAGCCAAGCGATCATCAAGCAAGGCGTAGATTCGTCGAATGAACCCAAAACGAGATTGCCGTTGTTCCCGATTTTCATAAGCGAATTTTGTTTAGCGATGAAGTGCACTTCTGGTTGAATGGCTACGTCAACAAACAAAACTGCCGCATTTGGAGTGAAGCTAATCCACAAGTGTATGTCGAAACACCGTTACATCCAGAAAAACTGACTGTTTGGTCCGTACTTCTTCAAAAACGATGATGGCCACAACGTTACAGTCAATGGTGATCGGTATAGGGCCATGATTACTAACTTTTACATTCCTGAATTGAACAATCATGATGTCCAGGAGCTGTGGTTCCAACAAGACGGCGCAACATTTCACACAGTTCGTGCCACAATCGGTTTATTGAAAGACACGTTTGGTGACCGCCTAATTTCACGTTTTGGACCTGTGAATTGGCCTCCAAGATCTTGTGATTTAACACCGCTAGACTATTTTCTGTAGGGCTATGTAAAGTCATTGGTCTATGCGGATAAGCCACAAACGCTTGACCATTTGGAAGACAACATTCGCCGAGTTACGGCCACAAATGTTGGAAAAGTCATCGAAAATTGGAAGTCCAGATTGGACTACAACCGAGCCAGCCATGGCAGTCATATGCCAAAAATCATATTTAAAATGTAATGCCACAAGATTATCTTTCGAATAAAAAAATTCATGTCAATCGAATAATACCTCGTTGTTTTATTGCAATTTAAAGTTTTATACCTCGAAAAAAAAAACACCATATGTGTGTATATATATATATATATATATATATATATATATATATATATATATATATATATATATATATATTCTTATTTATAAATGATAACAAAATTTATATATTTCTAACAAAGAAAATATGTAAATTATGAGAGTTTAAAAAAAAGTCCTATTTTAATAAATTGCTATTTTAAACTATTTTGTATTTTTTTCTTAAATGGTTACAATAGTAATTTGAACTCGTACAAATTGCCAATAAAAATTTCAATAAAAATGAGTATGAGAAATTAATATCTCCTTAAATTCCATCACTTATAAATAAAATAATTAAAAAAGTAAAATACAAAATAATAATGTCATTTAAATTGTATTGCGTTCCTAAAATTTTTATTTTTGATTTATAATTGAAATTAATTTTGAAAATTTTAAAAATTTCAAATCTAAATATTTAATTATCTTACCTTCTTTTTTCAGTAGACATATTTTCTACATTACAAATGTTTATAACAGGAAAGTTATTAAAGTTTTTGAATATTTTCATCATTTTAAAACAATTATTTAAAACCATTCAAAACAATTACCATTTCGAAGTGACCATTGAAATCTAATATGCAACAGAGGGAGTAATTCGTTACTGTAAAGTAAGTGTGATGAAAAATTTATTTTGATTAAATTTACTATACTTTAGCGAATTAACACACGGGTTTATTATAGTCCATAATTAAAATGTGCTATTTGCTTTAAAAACAGGAACTCTATAGATTCATACGAATAGTTTTGAATGCCAGCCTTAATATTATACAATTTTAACTTGGCAAATCATACAAAAATTGTACTCAATATTTCAAGAGAGTACATAGAAAAAATTACAGAATGTTCATTTTATTTAAGAAGTTCAAACGAGTGCATGTGGGGTTTTGCTAGAAAAATATCTCAAAAATACTGGATTTTCATCAATCAAAATACTTAAAGCAAGACAGAATTCTATGAGAGCACATGATTAATGCTAAACTTTAGTTGCCGTTTTCTATTAAATTAAATTAACTTTCGTCTTCAGTTTTAAAGTACAATCAATCACATTTAGAAGTTCTAAACTCAATTTCCTGTAGTTCGTTTAACCTTTCTTTTTATATAGTGACTCGATTAATACGCTTCTCCATTCGAATATTTCCCAATCGTAAAATATTGAAGTGTAGAATATTGAATACTAAAGAAACTTTAAAAAAGTTAAGAATGCAATATAAATTTTAAAATGTTTATATTCAATAAGTTTAAAATATAATTTACTAAAATTTGTGAATCAAATGTGAGAATGCATTTATTTCATGATTGTATATTAAGCTTTTTTTTATAAAAATAGTTAGAATGAATGAAAGGAAATTGATAATTGTTTTTATATGTTTATGTTAAAATGTGTTTGTGATTGTTGTCATTCAATGACAAGAGTTATATTACTATCAATATTTTATATTATCAACGATTGCAAATCAACGCTTTATGGATTTATTTCTCACTCTGACTATCGATACTTCCAGTGAAATACAATTCACTTTAAATATGTTTATAGTGTATAAATCATCCTTCGTCACAGAAAATTATAATCAAATCAATAAGAAATGAAAAATATTTTAATATCATGTATAATTGTTTCTAGAAATTTAATTATATGGATAAAAATATAGGTAAATTTTAGATTTCTTTATAATTTATTTAATCTGTAAAAAGGAAATGTTTTTGTAATAACAATATTTTCTCTGTAAAAAATAAAATATATTGAAGGAAACCTATTAAACTATCAAATATTTTTGTTTTATTATAGGTCTACTTAGAATTAAATTCGTCAAATATTAAAATTCCTCCTTTTTCAAATGTTTTTCTTTGATATTAGAGAATGCATAAAGCAAATATTTGATAAGCATATCGTAAAGTTCAAGAACAGTTAAAGAAAAAATAAACAAACTTAAAATATTTTAGGAATAAATGCATTTTTTATTAATTTTATTAGTTAATTCAGTATTTTAATTAATTAAGAGATAAAAATATATTTGTTATGAACTATTTTAATGATTATTGAATACCTGAATCAGAAAATAAGTGAATTTCACTGCTTTTTAAAGAATAGTTATTCCTGAATATAGGTTCACAACAAAATAATATTTTGTGAATAAATAGTTTTTAAAATTAAGTTGAATTTATTTGTAAAATGTAAAATACCTGAAGATGAACATGACTATATAATGCTAGAAGATCCTAGCAATTAAAATGAAGAATTTCCCCAAAATTTTAAAAATTTATTTTTTGTTATAAACTTAAAAATGCTCTTTTCAAATCAAGATATTTTAATCTAAGGTATTCATTGTGAAAAGTTAAAGGAGAGTTTTCAAGTATATATTTTAGAAAAAATATATGTATGCAATATTTACCCAAGAAATCCACCAGAACTAATTTCAGCTTAAAATGTTTTTAATGCTGAAATGTAAAATAATTTAAAATTTTATTCTAAGGCGTAAGTTTTACAAGTAAAGGTTTTGGTATTCCCTCAGTTTCCAAGAAAAAAAGTCGAAATCAGTGAAATACTTTCTGAAATTAGATTATTATCAAAAGGAAGTTTTGAAATTCATGCTGGCCTTGCTGAATGCAGAAAAAAATTGCTGGAAATTTAATGTCTTTGACTAAGAATATTTGAATTACTTGTTGACGCCACTTTTTGAGTATTTAACAGTTGTACTTCCTTTAAATTACATATAATAAAGTACTCATTTTATCAGTACTCTAACATCATATTCTGGGAAAATTTTTCCCCAAATCAATAGTTTGTGCTCCTTACTTTTAATATAATAAATTATTAACAATGCAAGAGAAATTTGCTAAATTGATTATAACATAAAGTTTTTGCTATTTTCAATAATTTGAATTCTAGTAAACCAGAAAACTATTTCTAATAAACCTTAATTTATATATTTTTATAACATTTAGCTTTATATTAATTTTCAAATTTTTTCATTTCTAATTCACAAGTTATTTAGAAATATTATTCAGTCCAAAACTACTATTAAAAGTAGCATTGCAAATGTGAATTACATAATGTAAATAAAAAATTTTAACTATAGTTCATATTTGTCAAAATAAATATTCAGCAATATTTCCTTATTAAAAGTAAATCTATAATAAAGGGAAAACATAAAATATGCCTGTACTTTTACGCAAAAATGGAATTTCAAATCACCATCTACAGTGCTGCATAGCTTTGAGTTAAATGTCCATTTAAATGTTAAATACTTTTCTCAGCCAATTTATAATTTTGACTTAAATAAGGAAATGTTTTATATATTCTGGCATCAATTGGAATACAAAAAGTCATATATACATATATAATTTAGAGTGACAACTTTGAAAATTATAACATAAATTAAGAAAAATCTTAAATTAGAAGATTTTATTAATTTAATTGCCTTTTAGAATGTGATATTATTAATTGCAAGTTAAATACCAATACCCATTGTTGTATCCATAGTAATAATGTTTCTTTTACCAATTTGAAACGAGAAAATAAAACCATATTAAAATGTGAATTTATTAATATCAATGAAATGAGTTTCATAGTTATGCTATATAAATTATAATAAATAAGATAAAAAGGGAAAGAAATCAGAAAATAAACTAACCAAAATTTTGAAAATTTACATTTATTCCAATAATTTCTATTAATTATAATAAAATAATTTTTGTGAGCTTTGTGTGCATTAAAATGTAATGATAGTTAACATTTTTATAAATAAACACATTACAATAATATGTGTTAAAATTATTAAAATTCTGTAATTTTTCAAAAGCATAAAATATCTTACCTATAAGATTTACAGAAACAGAATTGCATGATTTAACCTAGTTGGATCAAGTGTGACTGAATTATCCAAACTCTTATGTGTTCTAGAAATACGTTGTCTAAAGTCGCTACAGTATACACAGAATGCTGCAAGATAAACTTAGCAAAAAATAGTATCTGCAAATAAGAGATTAGATAAAAAGACCTGGCAAAAATTGAAGTGAACAATAATTGGTAGAGAGCAAACAACTGCAGCAAAAAAGACCACAGATTTCAATCAACAACTGTATTCTCCAAAGATAATGATTACAGTTAAAGGCACTTTCATAAATAAGACATAAACAGCGTCAATTTTTAACACACTTTTAGCAGATGTGCTAATGGCAAATATTGAATATAATTGTGTCTCATACACAAAATGTGGTCGATTGATAAATCGGCCACATCAAGGGAAAAGTCAATGTTACGAAAGAGTAATACGATGTGCTGAATCATCTTTTAAACTTTTCTGTACAGCAGCAACGGTAAAGTTCAAAGAACAAGGGTATGATATGATTTTGATAATGTTTTTTAAGCTAATTTGTCATGATATGGTAGATGCTATCACGGCTTTCTGCTGGAAAAATCGTAAGCTTGAAAGAAGGAACCACTAGAAAAATATTTACAAATTTCGGTGACCAGATCCATAATGTGAAGCAAATGGTTTCTTCGGGAGATGAAATTTACAGGATTATAATACACTTAACTATGCTGTGCGATTTGCTCCATCATGGTTTAATATACTTAAAATAAAAGTTAAGTAGAGCTACTTACTAGAGTAGAGCTAAAGTAGAGTTAAGTACATCATCCCGACCTCAATATTAATGAATCATTGGGTATTTTCGAGTGTTTATTACAGAATAGATATATCGCGTCAGCATGTCATTTAGAGAATTTATAAGATCTCCATAAAGTCGGAGGGTTAAGGTATTCCTTAAAGCACTATTCCGCACTTGTAAGAATCAATCACAGTGAAATCAAATCTGTATTATCATGGCAATATTGGCCCTATTTTACCCTAGTAAAAAATTGAATATTGATATGAAAAGTTTCTATCATTTTAATTATCACACACACATACACTGTTGGAAAAAGTAGAACTGTGCAAATATTGAGGATTTTTTCCAACAAAATTTATCTTTTGATAGAAAGACAGTTTAAAAGAACAATCTTTTTAACACATTAAACTGCTAAAGATTACAAATGAGAATATTTTTGCATGTGTCCTTCTATTGTTATCACAGAGAAAAAACCCTTAAGTACTATTTTGCAATATTTTGTTAGTGGTAAAAAAACTTCTTCATAGAAAATAAATGAAAAATTAATTTAATAAAATAAAAAAGAAAAATCAAATTAATTGTTTGAAAATTTAAAGCATAATTTATAAAATATGACTGTCCTTTTACTTTTTCCCAGCAGTTTACAGCAAATTAACTGATTTTGCCATCCTCATTAAACTTAATATTACAGAATAATTACTTTCCAATAATTTACAAAGTTATAGCTTTTACGAAAATAAGTATTAAAAGAATTAATGAATATAACTACTAACTTAAATAATATTTTAATTATCAGTGCAAATTTAAAAGCAGTTAAATAAATATTTTATTGTATTTAATTTTTCCTTTGAATACTATACTTAATCTAAGTTATTAATAAAGTTAAAAATTAAAATAGAAATTTATATTATTATTAATGTTAAATTTTTATATTAATTCCATTAAACTATATTTTAAACAGATAATTATCTTCCTGAATATAACATAATAGATGTTAGGAAATATTTCATACAATGCACACAATGTGAAAGTTAATTAATAAATTTCATATTTTATTTATTTATGAAATATCAAAAGAATGAATTCAAAATATCTAGATATTGTAACAAGAAACAAAAAGATATTTTAATTAAAGATGATTTTGCTTTTTTAAGTATACATTATTCTTCTTAAAAAATAATAAAAGATTATAATTTGTTTTATAAAACATAAATAACGTTAGAAAATAAAGAATATGTTTTTCTAAAAATATTTTAGCTTTTTTAATTATGCAAGATTTTCAAGTTAAATGCCTTTTTATTATCTCTTATTCTTGTTTAAAATTTTTATCGTTTGAATCGAAAAAATCGTTGAAAATTTTCTAAACTCGGTATTTAACGATGTACTTCAGCATTTTTATATCCTATAATAAATTACTGGGTCTAGTTTTTAATTTAAGAATAAATAATCAAGATAGAAAATTCAGTAAATGTATGTTAAAGAAATTAGGAAAGAAAAAAAATTTTTATAGTAAAAATTAAAAATTTATATGTTATAACTTCTTATGGTAATTCTTATATGACACTACATCTTGCGAAATTGCTAGATAATACTAGAAAGAAAATACAAACTTATGCTTTTTTGCTAAAGGGAACTAATTGAAGGGATCAAATCCTTGGTACTAATGTCATGTGCTTACAAAAAATAGATATTTTATTATTAATAACTACATAAGCATAATCTTTTTTATCATATTATAAATAACAGGACTATAATTTCCTCACACTTCTGTTGGTCTTAACGATATTCTAGAAAAATTTCAGCTTCAGCTCAGTTCCCATTGCTTAAATTCTTTTAAAAATTTGCTCATTTCAGGAATTATATTCCATATTATTTCTTTTAACACCCAAATGATATTATGGAAAGTTCATAAAGCCCATTTATTAAATATAAAAAAATGTACAAAGAGAAAATGCTTTATGTACAACATAATTCAAAAGAAATAATTTTTGCTCACTGTAGCAATTATGAAAAATTCCTTTCTTTAATATTACATGGTTGGTGGTATGATTTGTATATTCTTCACTTTATACATAGTAATCAATCATCTCCAAAATTTCAGGAAACATATAGGAAGTAATTTAAGGGTTTTAATTAAAATAAATAGCAAAACAAAAGGATCCTAGAAATATTTATAAATGATGTAATTTTTTTCAGGGAAAAATGCTTAATATTTATACTCCTATTTTTAAAATAGTACATATGATATATAATTTTATCATTATGATTAATAACTTTTTTAAATGCGTCATTCATTCAAATTCTGGTATAACTTTAATGGAATCTGAGAGATTAATTTTACTATTTAATAATCAGCATTTATTAAATTACTAGTGGGAAGAGACTAATGATTTTTGTTCACATAAGTTTTTAATTCCTTCTACAGAGTACTGGGGAATTAATTCAACATAACTTTTTCAGATCATCAAGTATTACCAATAATAACATAAACCGAGTACTGGTATATTGTACTGCAAAATAAAACAAAAATTTTAGCATGACTAAATTATAAAATTGAATTGAAAAAACATTTTACTAAAATATACATAAAATTAGCTACGCACTTATAAAAAAAACAATTGCAGGATACATACAATAACATCAAAATTAAATGAATTTGACAATATTACAACATTTTAAATAAAAAATTAAAACACGTAGAATACTTTAAAAATCTTTTTTATATTTTTTATAGTACATTCTTAGTCAGATAAGAATTGGAAAATGATAAAATTCGATCGCTTAAAGTAGAATAAAAAACCGGTCATGATAAGAAAAAAAAAGAAAAAATATAATTATTACCTGACACAGTATGACAGGAAAAGGTTATCATATTGCTGAATCTGTCATTCTTCTAAGGCTTTGCAATTTTTTAGTGCAGAAATTGTCGTAATTAATGCTTCTTTAATTGCAAATGAACAATAATTTGGACTGAGAAAAACATTGAAATCAGACTTTTTTATGATGAAACTTGCATTTTTTTTCAATTCCTTATCATTCTGTTCACAAATGAGTTTTTTAGTAAAATATTTTCTAAATTCGTTATCTATAAAATGGAAATTAGATGAATTAATTAATCTTTAATATTTATTAAAATTGTACAATATCAAATATTTATTACATTTAACCAAAAAGGTATAGTTTGATGATTAGTTAAATTATCACTTAACTAATGATTAATTAGATTTGACACCTGGATAACCGCTTGTAGTTGTTTACATGTCTGACCTTTTTATTTATCAGATCTTTTATTAGTTTTATATATTTTTAAAGGTTTTATTAATGTTCAGAAGTTTTATTAATTTTAGCTACCATTTCAAATAGTGAGACATTTTGGTAGCTTATAAATTTGATAATGTATTTTGATTATATATATTTTTTATTAGTCATCATATTTATAAATTTAAATAATTTTTAAAACAAACATTGATATTTATTATAATATTATATGTAATATTTATGTATGAAATATTTACATATGTAATTTAATTATGTATCTAATACTTAAGTATTTCTTTAAATTATTTTTAAACTAAAAATTAAATTATGTGACATTTCTATGAAACTTTTTAATGATTAAAATATACTACAAACTATATTCTTAATCGTTTTTGGATTTTACATGTAATTATCACTTTAAGTATGTTATTATATAGATTCATATTATTTAATATATTCCTATTATAGAAGTCTAAGTTTAAAAATACCTGTAAATATAGTATATCATGCATAGTTAAATATATATTAAAAAGAAAACAATGATAAAATTTGTTAAGTTCTGCCACAGATTTCTATCAATAAAAATAAAGTAAAATATTTCTAAAAACATAATTTTAATATCAAATACGAAACGAAGAAAGTATAAAATTAATATTGAAAATATATTAAACATAGATTTTGTTATAATTGGCATTGTTTTCTATATTTGGCAATCAGAGACAAAGTAAAGTGTGAAAAATAATTAAAATTTTTGTAAACGTATTAATTATATTAAAATAATTATCAAAAACAATCAGCAATAATCAAATTGCACTTAATTTATTATATTTATAAAACTATAAGGTATAAGGAAAGTTTTTAAACATATTAAATAGGATGCACCAAAAGTAATAATTACATATTTCTTGAAATAATTCAATATAATTGTATGTGTTAATAAATTATTTAAAATATTGCTATTTTTAATTAGATTTATTAAAAAATTACATTTTCAATCTTTTATTTAGTTTAAATTTTAAAGTCATAACTATGTTTTATAGATCAATTTATTAATTTCATATACAAATTCATTATATCGAAATAAGTGAATTACATTAATTTGGTTATTAATCATTATAACAACAATTTAAAAGTGTTTATTTTATTATTAAAGAGTGATATTGTAATTTTTTTCAGATATTTTTTATTCACCTTTGTGAGAAACTTTACAAACAAAAATTATTTTTATACTATATGATAAAAGAGTTTTAAAGAAAGATGGTTAACTATTTTCCTGAATTAATAATTGAATAAATGTTCTAAAAATAAAAGGAGAACTTTTATGTCTATTAATACGTTGCTTCGAGGCACATCTGAAATTTTTTTTTCGAATTTTGAAACTTAGAAGCTGTAAAAATTATTGCTTATAAGTTAGTATAAGAATATTTACATTATTTGAAACATTTTCATTTTTATATTAACATTTTCATTCTTATTGAATGAATAAATGATGCTTTGCAACCGATCTTGTGAAATTTTGTATTTAATTTTCAAATTCATCATATATATATATATATATATATATATATATATATATATATATATATATATATATATATATATATATATATATATATATATATATTATATATATGTATATATATATATATATATATACATATATATATATATATATATATATATATATATATATATATATATATATATATATATATATATATATATATATATATATATATATATATATATATATATATATATATATATATATATATATATATATATATATATATATATATATATATATATATATATATATATATATATATATATATATATATATATATATATATATATATATATATATATATATATATATATATATATATATATATATATATATATATATATATATATATATATATATATATATATATATATATATATATATATATATATATATATATCAATACTTTTCAAATATGTTTATCATTGTAAGAAGATTACATAACATGACTCGAAACACTTTAAAAACATTTGAATTTCAAAAATGAATTACTTTTTATTTTGTTTCTTAGGTACCAAAAAATTAAATTATCTTTTACTCACTCATGTTTTGAGAAATTAATAATATATCATTTTTATTAAGTTGGATTTTAAAAATTATTAAAGTTTTTCACCATACAAAATAATTTATTAAAATCCATTTTTTCAGTATATCTTTTTAAAACACAATAAAGTTTATGAATATTCACTCAAATAAAAATTTAAAAACAAACATTTTTTTAACTTTAAAGGAAAAGTTAATTATGTATTGCATAATATATAATATTTATCTTCATTATAATACTTAACATTCTAAGAATTCCTTCATGATAATCTCATAAAAATTTTTTCATTGAATTAAATGAGAATTTGGCTACCCCAGAAAATAATTATTATAACTTAAATGTTTTAATTTGACTAGCCAATTGGTATTAAGTTTTCTTTTTTAAATATGTTACATAATTTTATGACCAATTCATTGCTGTTCTTTATACATTATATTAAAAAAATATAAAAATTATAATTTTTCAAAGAGTTGTTAAAGTATGATACGAAATTAAATACAGAATAAACCTCCTGTGTTTAGAAAAATACATCATGCATTTTTTTCTTTTAAATAAATATTTTTTTACTTGATGTATTGATGCAGTGCTATACCTGTATATATATATATATATATATATATATATATATATATATATATATATATATATATATATATATATATATATATATATATATATATATATATATATATATATATATATATATATATATATATATATATATATATAGATAAATTTGGAACAACTGCAGTATCTAAGTGCATATTCAAGAAAAATAAGTTATTGACTCCTTCAATTAATTTCATTTCAATAGGATGTTTCATGTATAAAATATAAGTTAAATATTAAAATTTCAGTGTATTCCTTATACATACGATATTTTTTTTACAATGATGGGCACACATTTGGATAACTAACCCTTCGCCACGACAAGGACGGAAACTGCTACTCATTTGTCGTTACCCAGCGGGCACCTGTGAACGAAGTCACGGTGGCTAGTAGCATTACCCGCGTCATACCACCACAAACCCGTTTATAGGGTGGGCCACATTCATACATCATCACACAAGATAGAGAAACACAGAAAGAAATTAACATCCATTCCTGAACCGGGATTCGAAACCGGGACTCACAGCTCAGGAGTCAGGAGCGCTAACCACTCAGCCATCGATCGGCCCTTATGCATAAGATAAAAAAATCCTTTTAAAAATGTATTCGATTAAGTATTTCTAATTTTTAAGCAAAAATATTGCAATTTTAAAAAAATCTAAATTTTTAATTAATACTTACATTTCGTTGCTCACTTAATTTTAAAAAAAATTAATTTCTTGTCATTTCTTTAGCTACATTATTTAGGAATTTTAGTCTTACTCAGTGATTTCTAATATTGAAGTAACAAAAGCATTATTTTTTAAAATCTATGTACATACATAAATAATGAATAAAACTATCAATAATATAAGTTTGAATTATAATAAATACATAAACTTTAATATAATTTACACTCATGTCCATATATATATATTAAGGATAATTCAAGATCATACAAAAATTGAAATCTAAAATAAAAATTTCACGTGTGTAAAATTATCACACACATCTTAAAGAATAATATGAAACCTACACAAACCATCATATGGCCAGATAGTATGTCACAATATAGAGAGTGTAAGAGAGGTATATAAGGAATAGTTGCAAAGAAGTAAAATTGTTCACAAATGCTATAAAAGCCTTTCAGTGCAATAACCGCATAGTTATGGCACAAAGGAAGCATTTGGATAATGTTTTATATGGTAGAATTATCGGCCGTTTTGAATGTGGACGTACCCAGCTGGGTGTATTCGAGGAACTTGAAATCGCCCAGAGTGTCATCTCCAGGCCTTGGCAACGGTTCCAAGATGATCATCATGTAAGTAGATGTTACAGCACATGTCTCCCCTGAGTTACAACGCCGAATGAGGACCGGTATTTGGCTGTTACTGCCCAAAAAACAAACAGAGCACAACAACAGACCTGGCTCATCAGCTCTCTTCAGCTAGCGGCACGACAGTTTCAACGCAGACCGTGTACAGACGCTTAGGGCAGAATTGGTCTATATGCTCGTAGGCCTGTCAGATATGTTCCACTTATCGCAACTTACTGTCGCCTGTGGTTAGCCTGGAGTAAAGAGCATGCATTGTGGACACAGCAAAAAGGGTCTTGTGTCATGTTTTTCGACGAGTCCATGTTTAGCTTTCAGTTCAGCTCTCGTCGGACTTTCATATGGATAAGGCCAGGTACACGTTACCACCAAGAGAACACCATTGAATGACACCGTTACGGTGGTGCAGGATTTCTCGTTTGGGGAGGAATTATCTGGATTCCAGAACTAACCAGTATGTTCAGAATATAACCATGACAGGCCACATCTATCGGAATGTCATTCTAGAATAACATGTGCGTTTATTTCGTTGCGCAGTGGGTGCAGAATTTCTGTTTATGGATGACAACTTCCATATTCACCGTGAAAACATTGTAGACGAATGCCTTCAATGGGAGGATATCACCCGTATGGACTCATACTCATTCGAATTGAATCCCATAGAACATGTGTGGGACATGCTTGGCAGACGAATTGCAGCCAGTCAATCCCCTCCCACATCCATCCCTTCCTCTATCGGAACTTAGCGGAGCATTGTTAGATGAGTGGTGTAATATTCCCCAGGATCAGATCGATAATTTGATACTCAGCATGCTTAATCATTGTGCGGCCCATATTGCATCGTCTGGGGGGCATACTACGTATTAACCATCATACTAACCGTTTTTAATTGGTTTTGGTAATTAGACTTTTTTTTAAATTTGCTTCAGGGAGTAAAAATCACAATTTTTATTAATGATGTCTAACATATAACATATTTTTTGCTCTTTACCTTTTGCTTAATAAATAGACTCTACAAATAAGTCACATTTGTTTTGTTTCTGTCTCTTTCTTTGCTTCTAAATTTGCATTATCCGTAATTTATGGTCACGAGTGTAAAATAATTAAAAGTTGGTATATATCTTAATACACAAAATAGTGTATCAGCGTATTATAAAATTTACATTTCTATTCTGTGTCATATGCCTCATTATATTTTAATTGCATTACTTCATGAACGAGCAATAACAATAAATTTGGTGACAAATTTAAACAAAATCAAAATTTTTGCTGCTATTTTATTTCTAAATGAAATCCAAATTTCTTCAAATCCCTGTCCCTCAATTTTCAATATAATTTTCCACAAACGCATTTTTTTAAGTAAAATGCTTAATATTTGCACCAAAATTATATTTTTCCCATCTTTTTTAAGGAAAAGTCATTAACTTCTAAGGGAAATGCAAAATTTCATGAAAACTATTTGATTTTCTACTCAAAAGTAGGTTTATCAGCTGCTCCATCAAGGCGCCAATTATGGCAAGTGTTTGAGGATATTGCTGGAAATGATTGTATACGAAATATTGGTTTCACAATTTCAGGTAGGAAGAAGTGTCCCTCTCTTATAAAGCTGGAGTTGATGGACCTGTTGTCAAGTGGTTCACATTGATTTGCTACCAGCCGTCGCCTAAATGGGCACTGTGGAAATGTACTCGTAGCAATTGGAACAATCATTATAACAGAAAGGTCTGGAAATAACAAGGTTACTGGCTCTTGTGATTAATCACTGGTGAAACATACGGGTATACTGTTCTTGGTAAATAACTCGAAGCTGCATTTTGTGCGGGTGGTCAGGAACTCCATACAGTGACTTTATAGGTAGAATGTTCAACATCCTCTTTAATTACCTGACTTTGCACCACCAGAGTACCACCACCTATTCCATTCCCTTGACAATAATCTTGACTGAAAATCCTTCACCGATGAAACAGAGTTGTGCTAAACACTCCTGGACTTCTTTGCGTTCGAATCTCCCGAGATTTAAGGCAAGGAGATTGCACAACTGGAGAATCGTTGGCAGATCGTGAATTACTTTGAGGATTAACAATAAGCTATATTTTCTGTAGTTTATGTCTTTCGGGTCATTAAAAATGGTATGAATTTCCTTGTTTACCTTGTATCTTAGAATTTTACCTTGTACCTTGTATCTTAGAAACATTTAAAAATTATAAATGTGTTTATTTACTTTGTAAATACATGAAAAATTCAAATGCATGGCAAAATTTTCTCATTTTATTTCCCTAAAAATATCTATGCTTTTATTAAAGTACATATTATGGGTTGTTTTGAAACAGAATTATCAGTATCTGATGCACAAAGTAAAATGGTAATAATAAAGTATAAAATATAATTTTAGAAATAAAAGGAAACTATATTTTATTTTATTTACAAATAAGCATTTCATGAGAGATCCTTTATTTTAAGATTATAATTCATTTTAATTAAATTGCAACGCTTGATAAAGGAAAATAAGTTTTTCCTTCATATATTATTATATTTTAAAATTACCGACAATTGTGAGGAGTATGTTAAAAGAATTGATGTTATTTTAATATTGGTATAAAACATTTTATGACACGATAACATTAAATTGAGAAAATCACTAATAAACTTACTGAATTACTGAAACATATATTTAGCATTTTTATGAAATATGTAAGTCCTAATATATTATGAAATGTTTGTTTAGTATAGAAATTTCTTATTTATAATTGTATAATAATTTGCATTTTTCAAAAAGTAGACTTCAGTAATTTGGTTTATGAAAACATTTACAGTTTTGCACAACTAAATTTACTAATAACTATGGTCTATATAATTTACTCAAGTTTATTATAAATTTAGTTTAATTTTAGTTTGCAACAACAATTAATTTCGTTAGAAATATTTGTTTCGAATGAAAGAAATTATATTTTATATAGCAATAAAATATATGCTTTTCCTTAAATTTGTAATGTTCATGCAATCCATTTAAGTAAATCGAAGGACAAAGGAAAAATAAGATATCTTTTAATAATCATGTTTTTTGTTTTCCTAAATAACTATAATTAATTTTACTACAAAAAGTTAGTTTTAATTTTTTATTATTCAGCATAGTAAATTTCAATTTACAAAATGAATTATTTTTTAATGATATGAGGACTTAATTTTCACAAAATATATCAAATAAAATATATTATTATGGAAATTTCTACTTCCAAAATTGACTATTTCTTAAATTATTTATAATTTGGCTTGGTAAAAATAAAACATTTAAGTCAAATTAAAACATTTAAGTTATAATTATTATTTCCTAGGTCAGCCAAAGTGACTCATTTAATTTAATGAAAACATTCTTAAGATGATCATCATGAGAATTCTTAGAACGTTGAGTATTATAATGAAGATAAATATTATATGTCATGGACTACATAATTAACTTTGCCTTTAAAATTAAAATAATGTTTATTTTAAATTTTTATTTGAGTGAATCTTCATAAACTGTATTGTGTTTTAAAATGATATACTGAAAAAATGGATTTTCTATAATCACAATAATCTTGCAATTTGATTTTTTTAATTAAAAACAAAAAGTATTATAAATCTGATATTTTTATTTCCATAACCAAAGAAATATATTTTATAAATTTGCTTAGTAATTAAAACTTATGTAAACATAATCGTTATATTTTTATCTTGTAATGAGTAAATCAGATTAATTTAAAAATACAGTTTTTATCCCTATACAAGTTTTCAGTTTTTAATTTAATATACAGTCCAATATCATTTTATTAAATAATTATTTTCGTCAAAATTCATGTTTTTACGAGCTTGTGCAGGAATGTAATCTTAGGAGGAATCTAATTATGTTTATTATAATATATCATTAATGAAATAATACTCAGTTTTAAGAAGAAACAGATTCAGCAAACTGCTATTTTTTCTTAAAAGTTTGTTTTAATATTGCAAGTATATATCATAGAAAAGTTAAAGCAAATTTGTTTTCAATTTCTTTATCATATCTGAATGGAAAAACGAAAGAAAAAATGGAAAATTCTGTGTTTTTATTTTATGTACAATTGTAAATTCTTAAATTATTAAGGCGAAAAAAATGTAAACTATAAACTCATTATCATTTAGAATAATACTGAAAAATATTTGATTCAAATTATGTTGTCAAAAAATTTAATTTAAAATAAGAAAGATAGAAATATGAAGAAAATAATCAGATGGTTTTATACACTGCATTTGAAGAAAAATGCAAACATTTTATAAATATATGCTTTTTAAAAAATATATTTTTGGATAATAATTCCTTTGTTACACGAAAAACAGAAGGAAATTCTTAAGACCCAGTGCATAAACAAAATAACTTTTAATTCAATACAATTGTATTTTATTCCTGGCTGTTTTTATTATTATTTTGAATTTGAATTTTAGGTCTATAAAATGTTTTCATTCTAAACATTTTTATATGATCGGTTCATTTGATTAATAAACTTTAAGCAAAGTTTCATCAAACTTAATTAATCAGTTAAATCAGTGAAATATGCTGCAGACTATTTCAGTGAGTTATAAATATTTTAAGAACCATATAGATGGTAATCTATATTGCTTAAGATTCTTATATAGAAAGCAAGTACGAAAAATATTGAAGTAGTAATGTTAAATTTTATTATTGATGCATAAAACTGTACGTGCATCAATACAGTTCTCCAACATACATAATAATATTACAGTACTCTAAACAATAATTCTTCTAAATATCCATATTTATAGATAAGTAATATCATAATTTTTGTAAAATTAACTGTCCGTGAACTTCTAAAAATGGTTACAATTGTTACACATGAAAAATCAAAGCTAAATATTCAGATTAATGGAGTTTAATTTTAGTTCAGAACAGAACAGTACAACAAAACATTCATTCTGGGAAAAATTATGAAGTATTTCAATATTGGTAGTAGCATAGTAATAATTGTTATTTGTTATAAACAACATATAAATAAAAAAATAATGAATTCTAAAATGCTTTTCTTACAAAACTTCATTTAAAAAATAAAAAAAAAACTTATTTTAACATACTATTCTGAATAAATTCATCAGAAATATTTTATTTGTTGAAAGAAACATTGTATATTTTTTTTCATTGAATTTAATTATCATACCTTTTTTGTACAAGAAAGAATTGCTAAATCAGGTGACAATAAATAAAAACGAAAACTACAAATGAATAAAATGTACAATTTCCAGAATAAATTAGAATTTCTTTGCCCTATATTCTACTTTAATATTATCTTTCTATAAGAAACATTTTTTCTTGACAGTAAGGGGAAATATACTTGAGAAAATAAATAGAAAACAATTGGAATATCTATATATGGTTGAAGGGAATATATTTAAAGAAATGAATGTGCTAGAAAATATTCTAAATGATAAATATTAGTGTAAATTAACCTTTCGTTGGAGAATACATATTAGAACTGGAAACATTTAATACTTCTTACATCATTACATTAAATAATTTTTCACAAAATCAATGATCGGAAATTAAGATGAAAAGTCGTCTTGAACTTATGTAACAATGAAAGTGACAGATATTAGTAATTTGTTTTAGGTCTCTTCTTAAAAAACTATTGAAGTATAATTCAAAACATACTTTCTGAAGAAACTAAAATACTAAATAATCTGCTAAGAATTCGCTGAATATGTTTATTTTCTTTTTTACAAGAAAAATGCTTTCATAACAAGAATTATTTGATTAAAATTATTTTAAAGAACATTCGATACAGAAATAAATGCAGGAGATAAAATTAAGTTTCCTGATTAATAAAAATAATATGCATGCTGGAAATAAAAAAGAACTGAAACTTTATCAATGAAATTGTGAACTATTTTATTATAAATAACAGGCAAATAAATGTGAAAAAATTAATTAGATAATAATTCATTTTTTCAATTCAAAGTATTTGAAGTGAAATAAAAAGATTTAACATGTAAATACTTTAAGAGTCTGAAATTAAACATATCATAGTAATAAATTTTAAATGATTTTCAATATTTAACTCTTAAAATTTATCAGGATATATAGATGTTAGTAATATATGAATGATAATGTTCTGGAAACTATAGTAAAATTTCTGTATCAGGTATAGTGAAACACACACACACACACAAGCCTGAATATATATTAAATTATTGGCATAATGAAGTATTCCTTTATCATATTCAGAAAATGGTTATATCCCTGTTAGGAATTCCAATAATGCATACAGACATGTTTTTTAAATATATTCTGTAGTATATTACCTTCAGATATAAATGCTTTTTTCTGAAAATAATCTATATTTGGATTATTAATCTAAAAAAAACGTAATTTAATATGAAGAATATTACAATTATCCAACTGTTATCTAAAAATTTAAATTCTTTGACCACAATTAGCTAGAAAGGAAAATTTATCCATCATATCCTGAACTTATTATGTTATTTTATAAGTTTTCAAAAGTTGTTTTTAGTAAAAATGAAACTTAGAATGACATGTGCATACATTTTAATTATACTTCATGGATACACATTATATTATAATAAAATAGATATATACAAAATACTTCATAAATATTAAAAGTTATGAAGATTGTGCATATTAGGTTTTTATTTATTCATAAAAGTAAATCAATGACATATTAAATCTTTAGTAATATTCCATGGAAATGAGGTTGGGAAAAGTATATTGCTTTTTCTTCTTCTTAGAGTTGGGTTTGTATGTCATTGAGCACCTCTGCTTTTATCAGCATTTTGTACTGTTAACTCCAAACCCAATGTTTCCTAGTTTCAGTTGCTCGGGTCACCCACTTTATATATAAAGTCCGAGTCCTTTAATGCAGTCTAGGTGTACCTCTCTAGTATGAATGATGCTAAAGAAGTTAATCTAGGGAGGCAAGGGCCTCGCATTCGTAAATGATATGCTTGGCCGTTTCCTGTTGCATGACATTTCCTGCAGATAGGGTCTTGCTGAAACAGTCCCATTATTGAGGTGTTTTCTGAAATAATAGTGCCCAGATATGAACCCCATGATTAAATGTATCTTCTGCCTAGAGCATCTAAGAATTTCAGAGGCAATCCTCGCTGATGATCCAAAGATGATTCTGGTCAGAGAGTCAGTCATGCTAGCGATAGCTTCCTGACTTTCACCAGAAGAATATGATTTGAAGGTCACTTCTACCTCCTGTGAAGGATTCATTGTTGCCCATTCACTAGATTGCCTCTGAGTTGCCTTGTCTTCTTCAGCAAGGTCTACTTCAGAGGCTTCACCTGCAAATGCAGAAAGGTTTGTTATTTCTTGTGTCTTTTCAGCCACAAGATAACAATTAATAAGCTCAGGTAAAATAACAGTCCACCCAGCATTCCCTGAGTTACTGGGCAATATGCATTTTATACTATAAAATAAATTTATACAGCGGAAATAGATATTATTAGACTATTTATATACGTCAAATAAACTTAATTTATTTATCATTTACTGGGCTTAATTTTTTTTTAATATTATATCTCATGGACTTATTAAAAATGTTCTCATCTTATATAAGTGACATGTTATTACTATATTTTTAAAGTAAGATCATATACTATTACTCCTCATGGTAAAGGAGAAGCATAGCTTTACACCATGACACATTTTAAAATGGAAAATATCTGTCTTAACATCAGAAACTGTTGCTAATTGGCTGATTGCTGCTGTATTGATTCGATCTCAGCATATATTTGTAGAAATTACTTTGTAAACATTTCGATACCTATCCCATCATGCGATTAGTGAATAAAATGTATTATTGAGTAATAATCTGTCAAGTGGATTAACTAATCTTTATGTTTCTGATCTTCTATTTACAATTGCACAGGAAATACTATTTTCGAGATTGATGTTTTAAATATTTCTAAATCCATTCCTTAATCTCATTCATCCTTATGTGTTAAAAGACTTGAGTGGGAAATGAGCAAATGTAAGTTAATTATTCTTGTAGATATCACATGAAATTAGTGATCAATTGCACTTAAAATATCTTTAGATTATTTTACAAACATGCTTTGCCTTTCAAAATTTCTAAGGAGAATTTATTTCCAAAGCCCTAAAATGCAAATACAAACTCAAATGAAATATAAATTAAAAACAAATTTCTGAAGCACTAGTTCTATTTTATAGAAAAATTTAAAAGAATTGTTAAAAAGTATGTTTAGATTTTTATTTTGATATTCAGAAGAAAATAAATTATAACATATTTTACTGGGTAATTTTTTTAATACGATTCACTTTTGAATTGATAAAAGATAATAATTATTTTATCTATGAACATATATCTGAACAGCAACTTTAAAAAGTATATTCTTTAGGGCAATAATGAGTACTTTTATCTGTTTGAAGAGACCGTAATGAAACACAATAGTTTTAATAGCGCTATTAAGATTGTTAGTTTTTTTGTAAATAATATATTTTTTTTATATTTAGAAATAATTCAATCTAATTTTGTCAATTTTCAATATTTTCACAGTTGTCTTCTTGCAATAATATTTTAATATAAAATACAATAGCTATTGTAAGAAAGGTAATCAATTTTGATCATTAACATAAGTTTTCCAGATTTAAATAAATTATGAAAAGATTTCTGATTTGAAATTAAATTTTTTTATAATTTCAAAAAAAATAAATATCCAATAGTATTAAGATAAGGAGTCTATAGTCGTTTGTCAAAATCTAATCGATCATATGACCTGCCATAAATCATCCGGCAACGACTCATACTGTCATCATGGGGGAAAGATGATAACAGTGGCTTTTTCTTTATCATCATCAACACGCTATCGTTAGACTTTTGTCAAAAATATTTTTCAAACCTATCTCTGAAAAAAGTTTTTGAAAGTTACTGAGTACCAATGTGCTATTTTATTTTCGTTCCATAAGAAAGTACAGCAATCATTTTCGGAAAATGTAACAACATATGAACGCTCTTTACATCATTAATCTGTTATTTCAACCGAATCTTCTAATAATTAAATACAATTTCCGGATATAAACTAAAATGTATTTTAAAATTAGTATTTAAAAAGATATATAGGCCTAATTCAGCAAGAATATGAATTAAATTAATTTAAGGAATACTATTTATGTGTGAAAACTGTAGAAGATAAATGTACGATGATAAAATGATATAAATGTGTTAAATAAAATAAAAGCTGCATGAAACTATAGACGCCATGATTAATGGCATGTTTTACAAAAATCTTTTGATGTGATCAAATGTTTATAAGTGGAATTGTAATTTTTTTATCAATGCGTTACATACGTACAACATACGCTTCAAAAAGTTCTTTAATTACAAAACAGACAAGTTGTACTTTTGAAAAAAAAAGATATATATATATATATATATATATATATATATATATATATATATATATATATATATATATATATATATATATATATATATATATAGTTAATAGTATATTTTATAAAATACAATGAATAATGCCAAATGGAAAGAATTACATTGAAAATACTTGGAAAAAATTTCAAAGAAAATATCAAAGAAAGATAGATAAAAATAGAATAAAGTACCAATATGGCCAGCTTCGTCAGGGGGTGTTGACCACATTGGCACAAATTATGGCTTTTCTGCAATGACCCAAGACAAAGTCTTAAAGAAGCCAGCACACCCCAAAGCCATACCAAAAATTCAAATCAAAGTATCAAGCCAGATTAAAAGAAGTAGAATTTAATCTAAAATATATAAGTTAAAATCCAATGTTGCCTAAATGCATTTAATATGTAATAATCAAATTAAAACCATATCTAAATTCAAGTCCAAATCTGCAAGAACCTCACCAAATACGTAAATTAGCGACTAAGTGTAAACACTATCGGCATTTCAAGCTTCTTATAAGACCTTCAAGGCTTGGGTGACCCTTCTGTTGTATAAAACTACGCCTTACTCCACACTTATAAGCAATACTCTACTAGCCAAAAAGTGTTTAATAAATTTAGTTGGAATGCCATTATGAGTTAAAATATTTTCTAGTCTATTTATTTGTTTATTGATGTTGTTTAAATTATTACATATATTGTATATTATACCAAGTTGATTAAAAAGAATATTTTTATAATTTTTAATTGAAATGTTTGAATTCCAGAAAATTAGTTTATTAACTTTGAAATTAAAATTATTAACTTTATCATATATGTCAGTAAATGTGTGGTTATCTTTTATCGTAATTGAAATATATAGAAATTCAGTTTTTAAGTTATCAATAATAGTTTTAATTGATTTTAATTCCTGAGGATATATATTATTGTAAATTTCATCAAATTCTATGCAATGAAAATTATTAAATCATCAATATATCTGTAAGCAAAAGGCATTTGTATAATAAATGATTTTTCATAGTAGTTTAAAAATACATTTGCTAATATACTTGAAAATTTGGAACCCTGGGGAATGCCGTTAACTTGTAAATAAATATTTTTTCCATAAGAAATATAATTATTATAAATACAAAATAAACTAAGGTCTTTCTAAAAATTTATATCGACATCCAATATTGAATTAAAATAATAAAAATAAAACATAATAATATCAAAACGTTTTTCAAGTGGAATACTAGTGAATAAATCTTTGAAATCATAAGTGGAAACATCATTAATTTTATTGGCAGAAATAAATTCAGTGATAGGTTTATTATTCTTAATTATCCATGTATTTCTTGAATTAGTAATGTTATTTAAGATTATATTTAAATAAGAAGAAAATAGATTACCAAATTTGTCTGCATAAGTGCAGAAAAATTTGGTAATCTGTAATGCCCACATGTAATGAACCGAAATTTGACAGGCTTTGTATGGAATTTCGGATATACTGTAATTTATGGAATTTTAAAGTTTATGTTTTTAATTTTAAGTTTTTTAGCAAATGCAAGAATTTTTTTAAAAATTGTTGTTTTGTTTGAATTAATAATTTTGCAAGTAGTTGAATTGGATATTTCTTCTTTTAGTAATTGGTAGTAAAAATTTTTACATATAAAGTCATAATTATTTGATGCTTTATCTACTGGTGTAATAATGAAAAGATTTTGTATTTCTTTTATATGCTTTTTTAGATATTTTTTATTTATTTCTTTAAATTTTAAATTATTTACATTTGTTTTAAATTTGCTATTCTATTGGAATTGAATTTAATATTATTTATGAGTTTGTTTTAAAGATAAATGTATCGATATCATTAAGAAAAATTTTAGAATTTGTTTGATGGTTATAATAATTTACTGGTTTTTACAATTGCTTTTCAGTTCTATATCTAACTTTGCATTTTATATATATATATATATATATATATATATATATATATATATATATATATATATATATATATATATATATATATATATATATATATATATATATATATATATATATATATATATATAAGATCTTAAGATAGAGGATTTCTTAAGCTATTAAAATTTCAATTATTAAATATCTAATATTTTGTATACTTTAATTATAAATAATTAATAATTTTGTCAATTTTACAATTGCTAGAAAAATGGAAACATTATTTTTTAATATTGTAATGTATAGCCATATTGAATATAAATACATTTATATTAGAATAATGAAAATATCAAAAATGAACATGAAATATTCTTTACTTTTAGAATGAAGGTAATGATAGTTTGAAACTATTTTATCCCATATTGCTAAATTATTTTTGAATAGTTTTATATCAATAGAAATAAAATATATATTAAATCTTCGATAAGAATTATTATTATATTTCTTAAGTTTTTCAGTGATCTCAAATTATGTAAAATGGAAATAAAAATTTGTAATCAATGCACTTGTATTTTAGGCAATATATATATTAAAAGTAATTCTCAGAAACAAAATTGCACGTTTTAAATTTCCTGAAAAAGAAGTTTGTATAATAAGAATATTATATGGTAACAAATAATGTTTTTAAGTTTCATTAAAGAAGAAATAACTAATACTTAAAAATTATGAAATAATTTCTCATTTTTGAATACTAATAAATCTATCTTTATAGCTGCATCATAATAAATAAATTCATTTATTTAAAAATAACAGATAAAGCTGATTTATCTTCATAATATTGAAAAATACGTTTTTTGTGTCATTTCTATTTTAATGAATCAGAAATTTTTAATATTTTGTATCATTTTATTAATTTAATATTTTTATCACTTTTATATTCTATTATTATTTCGTGTGAATATAAAAATATGGAAATAGTTACATCAAAAAAAATTCGATTTACGAAGATAATTAATTAAGTAGCACAAAAAATATTTACCTTAAATTATGAAGTAGTTAAATATTTCTCCATGAATGTTTTGAAAACTCTTTTCATTTGATTCAAATAAATGAAAATGAAGATTTTCATTACCTTGTGTCACTTTTATTTTAATCAATGAGAGAAAATAGTTAATGTTATTTTGCAAAATTTAATTACTTAAATATTTTTAAACTTTTTTAATATTTTAATTCAATTTATCTTCAATATAAAGAAATATTTATACCAACAGATTACTTGAGTTATGGAATTAACTAATATAATAGTACCCTTTAGCAGCATGAATTATATTTATTTTAAGCGATGTAATTGTAAAAAATTTCAAAATGATTTTTTCAAGAAGTTTTAATTTTTATTAAATGTTAATTTTGAACTTAATAAATATTTACAATTCATTAATTGTGTGTGTGTGTGTGTGTGTGTGTGTGTGTGTGTGTGTGTGTGTGTGTGTGTGTGTGTGTGTGTGTGTGTGTGTGTGTGTGTGTGTGTGTGTGTGTGTGTGTGTGTGCGTGTGTGTGTGTGTGTGTGTGTGTGTGTGTGTGTGTGTGTGTGTGTGTGTGTGTGTGTGTGTGTGTGTGTGTGTGTGTGTGTGTGTGTGTGTGTGTGTGTGTGTGTGTGTGAATCATAAAATTGATTCATTACAGTATCAATTATTATGAGTAATAATCGTACTGTTAAAAAACTAAGATTATTGTCTTCAAATGGATTTTCTAGAATTTTCCAGGTAAGACGTTTTCTTGCTTGGAACATTTTAGTGGTAAAAATAATTCTTTCTGTATTGATCTATAAATATTAAAAATAGTTTAACTTTTTTTTAATTTCCATTATCAGAAGAGAAATAGAACTTAAAGACCTAAGTATGTCATTTAAAAATTATAAACTACACATCCACATTTGTTATGAAGGAAATATCTCATTTCTGGTTTCACATTTTATATGCTTAAAATAAATAATGGAAACAAGACAATTTTTTAAAAATAAGGAGAACTTTACAGTACAAACAAGAAAAGCTTACTGAAATCATAATGGATTCAAACTTAGATATTTGAAATAATCAGAATAATATTATTTGGACGATGGTAGCTAAAAATAGTAAACTAATCCATCATGGATTTATGTCCTTATAGTTGTAATATTTTTATCATTCTTGTGTAAGTAAACGATGAAGAAGATTTCAATTAATATTGTAGTATATAGGCAAATTGAATAAAGAAAAAATCTAAAAGAAATATAAGTGAGAAGATTAAAAAAAGAAAACAGAAAAAAATTAACTCTCAGATTATATGTTTATGTATAAAAATATTTTCTTCCCCTTGTTATTACATTAAATATAAATATGGTATATGGATTTCATAAATGCTTAAATCTTTTTCAAAATTAAGTATAAGTTTTCTCAAAAATGAGTTATTCATGTGTAATTAAATGACAGTTATTAATTTAGTTTATTCGACTATTAGTTTACGAGATTAATTTTTATAATGTTTTTATTATATTTTAAACCATTGTTATTTTAGCTTATATATTAAATTATTGTTACTTTTTGAAAAAAATTAAACATAAATTAAGAAATAATATTTCGAAAATTATTGTTATTAATCTAAAAAGTAATTAGTATGTATGTTACGACAAAACTTTTTTTGCAATATTTTTCAAAATTTCAGTTTTTTTGTTTATTTGTTAGTATGAATACGATAATCAATTATCAAAATTGAACATCATCAATATAATGCATTTTGACACTCTCAAAACTAATGTCAAACTCATTAAGAATTTATTATATATTTGATTAAAGAATTTACATATATTTGAATATTGAAATATATTAAGATTTATTTGAAATATGAAATTGATACTAATAGTAGAAACGGAAAACTTATTCAAAATTTTATTAGGTACGGTTGCATTGCTCATATTTGTTTAATGTATTTAAAAAAATACTCAAATATTATCAAATATACAAATAAATTTGCAATATATTTTTACGATCTGTAATATAAAGTAATGATTTTTCACATTTTATTATCTGGATTCAAATAAAATTATAAGAACTAATTATCATATGATTACATTTAACATTTACAAGATACAAGGGAGATACAAGAAATTTAAAAATAGTTCTTGACATTTTATTAGTATTTGTTTGTATGAATATGATGAGCAATTGTCAAAATTGAACGTCATCAATAAAATGTTTTGAAAAGTCTTAGACTTAGAGGGAGGAATTTAGATTAGATATGGAAAAAGTTCTACAAATTATAATAATTTTACATTAAAATATATGAAGAAAAAATTCAATCTCCTAAATATTTAATTTTTAAGAATAAAATGATATTTGAAAATTTCAGAGTTACTGAAAATAAAAAATGATAAATACATAATTTTGCAGATAAAAAAAGCTAAAACACAAATTAAGAATTTCAAATTATTTGGAAAATATATTAGAAGGAAATTCTGCAGAAGTTTTATGTTTGCTTTTTTTCTTAAATTGATTATAATAAGAAAAAAAATTATTTTAGCAAGCGAACAAATAATTTATTTTATGGATTTATGTGTACATATATATTGAGCAGTCATTTGAATAAATTTTAATACTGAAGTAAATATCGACCAAATATATTAAATCGGGGTTATGTTTTTAATTCATTCTGGAAATTTCGAATCTGCATAATGCTTGGAGAATAGATCGTTTTTTTAGAGTTCCTGCAAATTGAATTATGAAAACCATTCTTTATTAAATGAACTCAGTAAACTAAAAGATTCTTTTAATTTATTTTCAGGGAGTATGATATTGATATTTTTTGCTTTGCAATAAAGAAATAATTGAGTTTCTTGGATGCAAATTAATTGGAAAAAATTATATTATTAAATAAAAAATGACTGTTTTCTAAATGAATCTGTTGAATTTATTCATATTTTCTCTATCAACTAAATAATCGTCAAGAAAATCAAGATATTTCAATTAAAATGAAACCCAGCTCTTCTATATGTTGAAAAATGATTCATTTTTATAAATTCTTCAAAACTTCAGACTTCAGCTGAAATTTTTAAAAATTCTTTTTAAGCATATAAGGCTTTTCTTGAAAGAAAATTCTGTAAATTTCTTTCTTGCTGTAAAATGTTATTTTTGGCTAATATTGACTTTTTTTAAATAAAATTTCATGTATTTTTACTGACGTCTTTAAGATCATTTCATAAAAAATAAGCAAAGTAATAATATAATTGTATTAAAAGGCATTAAAAGACGAATAATGAATATTTAACCTGTCTTGAAAAATTGGTTGGATAAATATCAAAGAATTATTTTAAAATATCCCTAAATTAAACAAAGAATTTAATTTACATTTGTGATTTTACTCCAAAAGCAATATACTTTCAGACTATGTGAGTGTTTTATAAAAAAAATCACTTAATATAGAAATTTCTTAATTCTCTTTTCTCCTTTATATATCAGAATAGTATACTTCTAAAATTCTTAGAAAAAATGGGATTATTTATTTCAAGCAACGGTGCGAGCATATTTCATTGCCCTCTGTAAATGATGTTGTTTATCATCTCACTATGTGTTTTACAGCATACTAGATTTTCAAATAAATGTGGCTTTTCCAGTTCTGTTTTGATGATTATTGAATTTAGTTGAACTCTTTAAGTTGAAATTGTTCATAATCTCTTTTTATGAAACTAATTATTATTCAGCCTTGTTAATCAATTACTTATTAATTGAAATTTTTCATCTTTCAGCATAATTCATACATTTATGCTTTCGTAATTTTTGAAATTATTGTAAATATAATATCACATTATTCTTTTTAGATGTCTAACTTTTCGTAGCTTATATCTGAAAAATTTTAATTCGTACTTTGAAAGGAAATTTCTAGATTGTTCTTAAAGCATAAAAATCAATGTTTTACTGGTAAGTTAAATCATAGGTCATCTACCTTATATCATTGCATATGTAAAATATAATAAAATTTAAAAACACATAAATTATTAAATTACATGTCAGAGAATTCATAAATCTCAAAATACATCAAATAATCCTTTATTTATAACAAGTCTACATGTTGATCCATTCAATAAATGATAATCATCATATTCTTTATAAGTAATATTATTCGTTTTCAAACACAAAAAAATCATTAACTACATGCTTTAGTAAAGGAAAGAGAACAAAAAGTTTTTTTATACATCTGAAGAACTTTAATACATTTCAAATAAAGATAATCTATACTAAATAGGAAATATGTTTAACATATATTTGATGTCACTTTAAAATTAGAATAACATTCAAATTGCATATAAAATCAATTAAAAAACTTTTAAATTATTATCTTATCGTAAAAATAGAAATTAGTTTATATATATATATATATATATATATGTGTGTGTGTGTGTGTGTGTGTGTGTGTGTGTGTGTGTGTGTGTGTGTGTGTGTGTGTGTGTGTGTGTGTGTGTGTGTGTGTGTGTGTGTGTGTGTGTGTGTGTGTGTATGTATGTAACGAATTAATTCTTATAAATAATAGTGAATTTAAAAAACCTTACACTATTATTTTTATAAATCTACTTATATTAGAAAACTATGCTTATTATATCAAATTTAAGTATTTAATGATTTAAGAGTTAATTGCATAAATATTATTTTAAATTACATGTGCATAAAGTATATGCATTTCCGTTTAAAAAAATGACGCGTCCTTTGATCATAACTAACGAATTTTATAATAATTAAGATACAGCAGAGTGTGTAAAAACTCTTATTGTATTGAGAGTAATTGGTCAAGGGAAGGGGGATTGGTCAAGTAATTGGGACACACAAACACACACCAGGATATAATATTCTATGCCAAGATAATACGATAATTGCCAGTAAATGCTTTAAGCTTTTAGCTCTGAATTAGCAACTCGTATGTATAGGTAAGGCCACCTTTACATTCTCTTGCTTAGAAATCCAAACACTTTAATTTTCTAATTTTGTGACAATTTATAAGCAGTATTATTGCTGTCTTCAATAAACTTTTGCAAAAGTTATAAATTGTATTTTCATTTGTTCCCAGGCATGCACCCCCGCACAGACACAATATTAAAGATGCTCATGTTATTGCCTATATTCGCGACCAGTATGAGAACAACATTTCTGCATACCAATAAATCTCAACACATCAGCACTCACATTATTCGCTATCTTAAATGATTTTACATAAGTCAAACAAAGAAAAGTAAGAATTGCTGCGGAGTTTATATCGAGGGAGCAAGTTCAACATCCAGATTCTAAAATATACAAGCACTTGTAAATCAAAAACTGACACAGAGCATTTGTATACATGCATGATCTATGAAAAAGTTTCGAATTTTAAAAAAAAGAAATCCTGTTTTGAATAAATGTGTTAACTTCTGTGGTAACCATAATAAATAATGAGACCCACCCTTAAATGAAAAAATCTTTACCATAGTTTGTAAAGACTTGGCTGCAATATATTCTGAGCTATTAATTTGTTATGAAGTAAGGTGGTTATTACGTGGGAACTTATTGCAACGTGCTAATGAATTAAAGGAAGAAATCATCATTTTCCTAAAGCAGGAAAACAGACAAAAAACTAAGAATTCTAGCTGTGGTCTATTTGCATTGCAATTAAGCTACTTGGTCATAAGTATGTTCGGGAAATTAAATAACTTGAATTTTAACATCATAGATCAAATACGCAAAAATCGATACGAGTGATAAAATTTATGATTTTTGTAGAAAATTGGAATTGTAGAGCATAAATTTAAAGTTAAAAAATCTTAACAATTTTTCTAATTATGGATGATTGTATTAAAATTTAAAAGGTTGGAGAGCAACATGTAAAAGTTTGTTTTTATAACTACTGAAAATAATTTATTAATGCTCACAAAGAATTTCAAAAATATTTTCTACTTTACGACAAACTGATAGCAAATGTAATAAGTGGATTATTGATCGATTTAATTATACTCCCGATGGGTTTTCAGTTGTCATGGAAGAAACCCATAAACAGCACAAATAGGGAAACCAAAATACGATATAGAAATAAATAACTCTTTGAATTTTGGGCAGGAGTAAATTAAGAAGTATTGTAATGATTGCACTAAAAACAAAGGCATTTCGCAATCTATTACATTTTCAAGGTAGCATTTTCATCCTACCTTTGGGAAATTGGATTTTCTGCAGACTTCCTTGAGAACACAATATAGAACTAAGCTAAATACAGAAAAAAAACCGAGGGTGGGTCTAATATTAAGCTTTCCTTCGAAAAACTTTGTCCTGCTAGACAAATCCAAGCAAGTCCCTAATAATTACTTAATTTGACTTTAATTAAGTAAATTTATATAAAGTAAGTTTTGATTTGATAAGTTATTGTAATTTAATAAGTTGATTATTAAATACGGTGTGTTAATAACTTTTGTTTTGTATGTAGCCATTTCAGTCAGTCAATCAATTGTTTAAGCAATATTTTCTTTTGGATACTCTAGCAGCCGCCTTTCAATATGATCGAGCCCCATATGTTGTCGCGCCCTATAGGTTGAATATCACTAACTTATGTTATTAATGAAGCATTCAGCTAATTTTTACCACCTTCACATTATGTTATTGTTGCACCAGCATGCTTCCCAGTACCTCACCCAGAGTTGGACTCTATCAATTAGTGGAAGCAATTGGTTCTTCCTAGTTTAGAAGGAGGTATCAAACAGAAAACTCCTCATACTTGACGTAGCACCCTCTGAGATATCATTTCACATGGAAGACTTTGAAAACATGGCATAAAACGTACCTCAGCTGCCTTAAGTGAACACAACAGATCTTTGGTTAAGACGTGAATCGAACTCATTACCCGGGAGGGTAATCCTCGATAGTGAAAATGATTCGATTGTTCGATGATTCTATTTCGATAGTGAAAATGACCTCCTAATCATTATGTCCAACGTATTCCTTTCATATCAATTATTTATGGTAAAATTTTATCCATTCACAAACTGGACATCGAAATTTTAAGTGATATTTGGAATTCTTAGACTTTCATCCCTTCAGTGTGTCAATAAACTGAGTACCTTGCATTCTTGGAAACAAGATACTGGGCGTCCTGGGGTGCAAAACAAATGTCCCTATAAGGCTGACCACCAAATAGGGAAATATATTTTGCACCCCAGGTCTCTCGGTCAAGAAAACAGAGATGGGCACTCTAGGTCCACCTCTAAAAATATGGGACAAGACAGCCCACGTGGGCTGAAGTGTCACTTTTTTTTATTTGGAATTCTGCATTAAGAATTATTGTAATGATTCTTTCACTAGGATGTATTTTAGAAGAGGCTTGTGAATTTTAAATGTATGGAATAAGCACTTCCATTTATCACATTCTAATCCATTTCAAATTTTCTAAACTTTTTTTAAATTTTTCTATTTTAAGGAAAAATTTAGGATAATGAAAAATCAAACGAATAAAAAAGATTTTAAAATATGAACAAATATTGATATAAATTTTCATGATGCATTGCATTATTTTTAGAAAAAAGCACTTTTAATAACAATTGATTATTAAACATAAAGTTACGGAGCAAATTTTAATGAGGAGTAAAAAAAAAACAGTTACAAAAATGATTATAAACTAAAAAGAAAGTACTCGCATATACTGGTTTAATTTTTTTTTATCAAATTCTAGTTTAATTTTGATACGAAATTGTTTTTAACGTAATAAAAGCAAACATCATATTATCTTTTTTTTTAAATAATTGCATGCAAAGGAACATACATATTTCACAAGAAATTAGTAATATATTCATGATATAAAAATTTATAGTATATCAATTATAAATTCTCAGAAAAGGCAATGCCAATTGCAGACTTTGTTTTGTATTGCATATGTATATTTTAATTAAAAATATTGTAATTATCAATTTAGTTATTTATATATGGTCTAATAAACCATAGATCCATTTATTTACTACCATGCAATTTAAAAAAAATCCCTTTAAGAAAATCATTTGCTTTTAATTATACTCAAAACCCATCGAAATAAATTTTCCCCGAAATTGTATTTTAAGCACCCATAAGCCGGAAGCATACTTTCTATGAAAGGTTATTAAAAACAGAGATAATATGGTAATTGCAGGAAACTCTTAACCACTTGCCCATCGATTTTGTCCCCACTGGCATCTGCTAGGGACAGATAAGATGATCTCCAAAAGTACTTGTGGAAAAACTTCCAGTTTCTCACGGTCCACATCTCTTCGGTCAAGATTAATCGATAATGTTAGCATTGGTAGTAGATTTCAGACTAAAACCTGCGGCAGTATTATAAGCGATGCCAGTCGAGAACACTTTCCTTATATTGTATGGATAAGTGGGTTAAGAGTAGCTTCTGCCAAGTAATATAAATTTATCATCGCTAAAGGGAAAAAATAATTAAAATAAATATTTATTTATTTAACAATTTTATTGATTTGAAATAAAACTTATAAAATATAATTTGTTCAGAAAGAGTTAAATATTTTCATATTTTTTTCAATTAATGAGTAGAAATGCATATCATATGTATTGATAAGTAGATATATTTGTGGATGTCAGTAAATGCGGGAGAGAAGAAATTAAAATTTTAAAACTGAAATAATAATTATTATTTTCTTTTATAATATTTTTGGTTGATTCATTTCAAATTTAAAATTAGTTTTTATGGCTAAATAAATCTGTGGTAGTTAGACGCATGTCGTTAAAGGCTTAACCCGCTATAGAAATCAAGCAATAAATTCCAAGAACTATTACGGATGTAAGATAAGGACTGAAGTAAAAGAATAAACTGATAAAAAGCCTATGAAAATGTTTATTTAAATAGTAAATGAGCTGTTAAGATTATTAGAAAAGTGTAAGAAAGTTATATAATAGCATTTTCTTCAAATGCAGATTGGTTTTCGGCATTATTTAATAACCAGAAAAGAGAAAATTTACAATAATCTTTCCTCACATATATGACTTAATTAAGCATTTCCTAATAAATAACTTTGATTAAAAACAATTTTTTAAATAAAAATGTAAAATATAATGTGATTTAATTGTTTACAAAATATTTTAATTTTTTCTTTTAAAATGGGAAACATTTTAGTCTGATTATTTTTATTTTATTGTACTAATTTCAAAACTTAAATTACTATTACAATTATTCTTTTATTATTTTTAATTTGCATTGAAGAGAATACACAAATACATTTTAATATTTATATTTCAAACATTACCAACTCATTGTTATAATACATATGTATATACATAATTCCTCAATTCATAATGAGAATATTTAATTTGAGTATACTAACTTAAATTTAAAAGTTTTCTATTTTTCTATAACAAAAGAATTATTTGTACCTTAACCCTTTTCCTAGAACCCTTTTTTCACATAAATATAATATATATGAATTGTAGGATTTCTTGAGACTTCGTAATATATAAACTGAAACTTCAAATTTATGTCAGGTTTTAACAACACATGATGCATTGGTTCTCTGCTGGGCAAGTGGGAAACTAACTGAAATTTGGTTAATATTTTAGATTGTATAAACATTCTAGAAAGATAATCATGTTTCAGCGTAACATAAAAAAGGTAATCATGTTTTAGAGTTCGAATTTAATTTTAAAAACTTTAAAAAAACTTATTTATTAAAATGACTTTGTCGTTCGCACCCTTTATTTCAGCAATAAAAAGGACTAAGCGAGTAAATAAAACGAACTAAATGGCTCATTTTAAACAATATGAAGAATCGATGAATTGATTAAGCAATCTGAAAAATTGATGATGAAGAAGAGATGAATGGTTGTTCTGGGGAATATGATCAGGAACAAAGGGAACTTAGGATTATTTTTTCACAATCAGAAATCCACATTCAAAATCTATTTTTGAATATAGAAGTTCATGTTACATTGATGTGTATCCTTTTAATGTGACCGGTACATTGAAGAGACAGAGCTAGGGAACGAAGCATCTCATATACACACATATTTATTGCCAGACATTTACTTCTTCACACACATATTTATTGCCAGAGATTCTCACTAGATACTTTAACAGGATAATTTGTGACCACAAACGCGCCAAGTAATGTTCAAAAGGCTCTCTTTACCCACCAGATTGAATCGCTTCTATTGGGAAGATTTTTCTTCCAATTCTTTATCAATCAAACGCATGCAGTTCGTGTTTCCATAAAATCTGGACAACTGAACCAATAGCAACATATGAATACTTATAGATTGCATTTAACAAATATATAACCAAAATCTCTTTTATTGTATGATGGTGCATTCATAGTCATGCAATATCACATTTTTTGATACAAAAAATTATGAATGAATATTTTGTACTGATTTTAATAAATATTATGTATTACGATGATATTTTAAACTCTTTCCCTGTAAAATCTAAAATGTTAGTATTTTATAAAATATTATGCTTAGTTTTAAAGAAAAAATCCCTAAAATTATTATCCACTTGCATATTTAGAGGAATAAGATATTCGGTATGGATGAAATAAATTAATAATCATTTTGCAAACATGAATATTTTAATACAAATGCTGATGAAAAGTTTTTGCTCTTTTCCTTTTATGGTACAGAAACTGAAGCGATAAAACATTGTACAAGCATAATTAAATATTTCAAGTCATGAATAAACAGTTTATCATCTTCATCAAAAAAGAAAAATGCTTCGTTTGCTGAATCAGTTTGGTTATAATCGGATTATTCTTCTGCTTAGATTAATTTCTATTTTTTTATTTGAGACAAATTAAGTAACTGATTATATTGTTTTTATCTTTTGCGCTAAATTTGTAGTATCCAAATGAAAACAAGTTAATATCTACAAATTACCAGCTATAGTTTTATTAAATAAAATTATTTTCTTTTTATGTTACCTAAAAAAATTGTTTTTGCAAAATACCATATAAAATATTTCATATTTGAAAATTGTTAATTTAATTTAAATATGCTTTTAATTGAATAATCATTCATTTCACCTATTAGACACAATAGTAATAATTACAGTAATAGTTAGTATAACACAGTTAGGCTTAAAATTCAGCAAATCAAACAAAACGATTTTATGATAACTAATTTAAGATTTTTGTTCAGCTATGGCATTTTAATTTAATTTCTTATTTTTCTTCTAATGCAATCACATTTATTTAGAAACACTTAGTTATTTATAATCTTAAATTATCCCGGGAAATATACTTCTTCTGTCATACTTACGGGCTGAAAATGGCATTGGCTGGTATGAGTCAGCAAAAGCAGATGATTTTGTAAAGGTATCGCGTCTATACTAGCTAACGATTTCATGAATTTTTGTGATACCACTTGTCTGCGTCACTCTGATACGACTCTAATTTGACAGCTGATTTCGGCACTAATTGTAACCGGAATTATGTGTTTGTTGGAATATTAATATTTTGATATTTATAAATAATCATTTGATATTTATAAGTATTTTCGAAACATAAATTACAGTTAAAATGCAGCTAATTTGTTATTAAATAATAAGAGATCTTATTGATTTTTTTACCTCTACATTTTAAGCATATGTTTCAATTTAATATTGAATTTATGAAAGAAAACTATGATTAAGCGTGAGCTAATTTCTTCAACTGAATAGTAGGTCAACGCAAATGCACAATTATGTTCTCTTAATGCATATTTATGGTCAGAAAATGCTTTTTATGTAGCCATTTGTACAAAAATTGTAATTCATGCTGAAAATTAGAATACATTATATAAATTTATTACTTATAGTAAATATTTAGCTTTACGTTGTGCATAAATCACTCACTTTTTATTAAAACATTCAAAATAACTAAGATGAATGCATTTGATATAAAATGCTTTACCTTTTATATCAAATCCACCAGCAAGCATTAGCAAATCCATTAGCACAAGATCCAGCAATCGTTTTAATATACTTTGTTATATTAAAACGATTGCTGGATCTTGTGCTACTACATAAAGCAGAATCAGCTATTTCTTTAAACTAATTAAAATCAACTTTGTTCTCAGATAAAACAAATCTTTGATTATTACAAGTTTTTTTAATTTATTTAAAATACGTAAAGTGTGTGATACTCAATAAAACATAAATAAAAAGTGTCGAAATCAATGACATTTTGAAATAAACTCATGTCCATTATTTAAGAATAATTCAAGATCACACAGAAATTGAATTCTCAAAAAATTTCACATGTAGAATTTTCTCACTCATGTCATGAAGAATAATATGCAAATTACAAGAAACCACCAGGTGGTGCCGATAGTACGTCACAATGACGAGAGTGTAAGAGAAGAGTATAAAAGAAATGGTTTCAAAGAAGTAAAATTTTTCACAACCGCTTTAAAAGCCTTTCAGTGCAATAACCGCATAGTTATGACACAAGAAAGCATTTGGATAATGTTTTACATGGTATAAATATCGGCCGTCTGGAATGTGGATGTACCCAGCTGGGAAATCCGAAGAACTCAGAATGTCATCTCCAAGCTTTTGTAACGGCTCCAAGATGATGGTAATGTGAGTAGACGTTAAAGCACAGGTCGCCCCCGAGTTACAACGCTGAATGAGGACCGGTATTTGGCAGTTACTGCCAAAATAAACAGACAGCGCACAGCATTAGACCTGTCTCGTCAGCTCTCCTCAGCTACCGGTACGACAGTTTCAAGGCAGACTGTGTACAGACGCTTAGGGCACATTGATCTATATGATCGTAAGCCTGTTGATGAGTGGTGTAATATTCCCCAAGATCAGATCGATAATTTGATGCTCAGCATGCCTAAGCGTTGTACGGTCTGTATTGCGTCGTCTGGTGGTCATACTATGTATTAGCCATTATACCAACTATGTTATATTGGTTTTTGTAAATAGCTTCTTTTTGTAAATATGTTATATTGGTTTTTGTAAATAGGTTGTCACATGCCCAGGCTTTGGCAACGTTTCCAAGATGATGGTAATGTAAGTAAACATTATAGCACAGGTCGGCTCCGAGTTACAACACCGAATGAGGACGGGTATTTGGCAGTTACTACCAAAAGAAAAAGACGGAGCACATCATCAGACCTTTCTCGTCAGTACTCTTCAGACTGTTTCAAGGCAGGCCATGTGCAGATCATTAGGCACATTGATCCATATGCTCGTAAGCCTGTCAGACGTGTTCCACTTACCGCAACTCACTGTCGCCTGAAGTTAGCCTGGAGTAGAGAGCATACATTATGGTCACCACAATAGTGGTCTTTTGTGATGTTTTTCGACGAGTCCATATTTAGCTTTCAGTTCGGTTCTCGTCAGACTTTCATATGGAGAGGGCTAGGAACCCGTTACACCAAGATAACACTATTGAACGACACCGTTACGGTGGTGCAGGATTGCTTGTTTGGGAGGAATTATTATGGGTTCCAGAACTGACCTGCATGTTCAGAATGTAACCATGACAGGCCACATCTATCAGGATGTCATTCTGGAATAACATGTACGTTTGTTTCGGGGCAACATGGGTGAAGAGTTAGTTTATGGTTGACAATGTCCACCTTCACCATGCAAACATTGTAGACGAATGCCTTAAATTTGATGATATCACATGTAAGGACTGACCAGCATACTCATCGGACATGAATTCAATAGACCATGTGTGGAACATGCTTGGCAAATGAATTGCTGCCAGGCAACCCCCTCCGACATATCTACCGGAACTTTGAAGAGCATTGCTTGATGTGTGAGTGGTGTAGTGTTCCCCAAGATCAGACCGATAATTTGATACTCAGCATGCCTAGGTGTTGTACGGCCTGTATTGCATCGTCTGGGGTGCATATGAGGTATTAACCCTCCTACCAACCATGTTATATTGGTTTTTTAAAATAGATTTTTTTTTTGAAATTATCTCCAGGGAGTAAAAATCACAATTTTTAATGATGATATCAAACATATAGCATCTTTTTTGCTCTTTAACTTTTGTTTAATAAATAGACTTTTCAAATATATCACATTTGCTTAGCTTCTATCTCTTTCTCTGTCTGAACTTGCATTATCCTTAATTTATGGACACAAGTGTAAATAAATATAGTTAGAAAAATCAAAAAACATTTCTGTTAGAGATAAATATTTAATCTTAAGTAAATGTTTAATATTAAAAATATAATACAAAATTTTTAACTGATTTAAGAAAATATTATTTATTATTTAACAACATAAAATATTTTAATGTAGGAATCATACTTAATTTCATTTGTCGAGAATACTATTATTACTAAAAATTTGGAGGATACTATAGTAAATTCGAATTTCTATTGAAAATAATTTTAATCAAGTTGATGATTCCATATTAATTAAATTTCTTTAAAGCTTTTTTATAAAATATCAAAATATTCCTTTCTTTCTTTTACAGCTCAGAATAAAATATATTATAAAGTTATAACAACAGATTTAAATCTATTTGTATGCCTAGATTATGTAAACATAGAGGAATAAAATATTTAGAATTCTAGAATGCTTCAAATTTTAGAATGAAGGTGAATTACATGACTATCAATGTTAAAAAGAGAGATGTGGAACAAAATGAAAAGATAATCAAATTTTAAAGTAACAACACATTTTGAAGTAAACAAAATTTTCAATGATCTCATAAAATATACAAAAATTTCTTTTCATGATTTTATTGATTCAAAAAAAGTGGTTGAACAAATAAATTTGTAATGATATTTTCTTTGTCCATGTTGCATACATTTCAGAAAAACTTATTTATTGTCTGTATTAAATTTGAGAAGAAAAAGTTATCATCATTTCTCAAAGACTTTAAACACAGTGAAAATAGGAGAAAGCAAAATGTATATTTGAAAGTAGTCCAGAGTAAGTTATTTTGTTTTTACGATTTTTCTTAAAAAAGGCAGTGAGATGTGCATCATAAGTTTATTTACAATCTTCAAAATCAGTTGACGCATTTTTCTGAAATATTTTCTTTAAATTAAAGATATGATTCAAGGCATAGATCACGTGAACAAAAAATAAGCAATCAAGATAATCATACAATTGCAAATTCAACACAGATCTTACATCATTAATGTGTTTGATAAAGCACATTAATAAATGTATAAACATTTTACAATGATTTGTTCAAACATTTGAAAATTACTAAAAAATGAATTGTTTAAATTTCTTAATTTTAACCTTTCAAAATGTATAATCATGTTATGATAAAATTTAGCATGTATTCTAATAAACATTTACGTTATTAACGGGTTGACTTTTTACCTATTACAGGTTGACAATATTATTTTGTAGAAAATATATTTACTGGTCAAAATAAAAAGGAGCAATTGAATATTTTTGATACCATGCAAAATAAAAAAGTCAGTAACATCTTTGAAATTCTGCTTTATTAACACCATTTTTTTAAATTTATTTTTATTAAATATTACAGTTGTATCCTACTTTGTAAAAAACTACCATTTCTGGTTGACTTTTCATTAAATATTGTCTCAAATTTTCATAAAATATAATTTTATTATTTTATCTACATTACGAAGCACAAATATAAGTTTTATTTTCCCACTTTCATAACATCCATATTTATATTAAAATGTCAATTGTATTTTCTAAATATCTAATGCTACGAAAATTGGAAATATATGTGATATATTTAATTATTATGTTTAACTAAAAGTAAGAATCTAACCCAATCACATGTACTTTCAAAAGTTTGAAATTCATAAAGAATTGTATTCGTTTCTCTGTTGAAAGCTCGAAAGTAATGGTTGATAGGCTAGTAATCCTACTTAAGTATAATGTTCTCCTTGCCACACATATTTTTACTAAGGATTAACGAAATAAAAATTTTTTATTCAGTAAAACGATTCAATGAGAGTTTCAACATGCTGTTTTAGCTTCACTATATTTAAAAATAGGTTTTAATTTGATAAAAATAAATTCATTAAAAACAAAGAAGTATTTTTTTTTACATAGGGTAAATACCTTAAAAAGCATTGTGATTTTTCAAAAAAAGAATACATAATTAGAAGACTAACAAAATAATTATATATAAAATTATAGAACCATGCTTGTTGAGAATTAAATATTTGAGAAGAGAGAATTATGAGTATTTAAACATATTAATATTTTGCCGTTTTTGGTATTTTATATAGTTTATTATATACTATTTTGAGATGTAATACATATATTTTTTCTTAACAATTGCCAATAAAAATTAAATTTTTACACACTATGTTTTTAGAAGGATAAAATATTTTAAAAAGGAAATGTGAATATAAATCGAGGAAGAAAAATTTAAAATTAGATGCTTCATTTTTAAAAAGAGTACTTCAACTTCTTTTTCCTGCAGATACTTTTTTTATGTTTCTTAGGTATTTTCCAATCTTTAAAAAGGATGCTTCACATTTTAGGAAAATTCATTCAGTGCTCTGTTTCAGCATTTTTTCTTTTTAAATTATAATTTTTTTTGCTTCATGCATTGTATAAAAAGTTGAGAATTTTATTTCAAGAATAAGTTGTTAGCTCAGCATATTTTTTAAAAAAAATAATGCATTTATTCTTAAAATTATTTGTATTAAATCTGCATTAAAACCCATTATTCAATTTTTGATGAGTCAGGTGTTATTTTATTTTTTTTGTATTCAAAGACATAAATTGTTATGAACTGCAATGTCAAATTAATGTGCAGCACAAAAATAAACATTGGAATATATTTCAGTCTTTCAATTTTTATATGATGCAACAAAATGTTTATTATAAAACATTATTTATGTCTAATGTTTGTTTATTTCATTTAATTTTACTTATATACTAACGCATTTTGGAAAACAAATATAAAGTAATCAAACCTATGTTAATTACAATACAAAATTATGATACCATTTTGCAAGAGAAAAATTTTATAAATAACAAAGAAGAAAAAAAATAACATCGTTATTAATATACTCAGATACTACTAATAAATAATTTTAATAGAAAACTAATAATACTTTTAATAAAATATAATTTGAAATTTAATTTATTTTATATTGAAATATTAATAAAATCACTAAATATTCATTATAAAAATTATTTTTAATGAGCAAAAATTGAAAAATTCTTTAAAAAAATAAAGCAGCAAAGTTCATTTTTTCAGGTTATTCAAATTGTGTATTTATATTATTGAATTCATTAACATTAAGAAAACAAGAAAATGAATTTATCTTTTTGTGAATATTATTTCAGAAAACTGAGGAATGCAAATTCTTTTATGATACAAATGTGGATTCATACTATTCAACAAATGAATGTCTTATTAAAAGCATAGAAAACAGGCCATTATGAGATATAACATTGTATAGGGATTACAGATTACAATAACTGTCTTAAAAGTGTTTGAAATCGTTCCAGGAAATTCATTGCATATTTAATTTTCTGTTTTACAAAGTCAATCTAACTATATTTATTTACCTAATGTGTTTTTCTTAAATTTCTTAATGTGCTTTTTAAAGAAACCTTTTTACAAAAAAAAATTAAAGCAATGAATACTTTACAAATGTATGCCTATATGTAAGTTTATTGCAATGGTAATCACTCAAAATTTATTTGCATGGATGTTTCATCATTTATAAACTAAAATGCTATTTTATAGTATAATATTTTTCATTTGTATGAAAGCGAAATTTTTAAACAAAAAAGAGCAAATATAATGTTTTTTGATAGTTTGAAGAAGACAAGTTTGTAAAAATGTTTCTAGTTTTACATATGTTTATCACAAGTAGAGAATTGCCATTGAAGTAGTGAAATTAGCTTGCTCCAATATAGATGAGAAAATCGTTTTTGAAAAATTTTATTTCCAGATATCATGAAATGTTATTTACTACATAAACAACCTCTAAATAAATAGTTAAGGCTTTTGTGTAAAGAACACAACTTGTATTTATATTTATTTTTAAAAAAATGTATGATTTTTAAAACTATACGTTAGATTGTTGTTCAAGAATTTGTATTATTTTTACAATACTACTAATAAAACTTCTTAATCTTTTTTACAGTATGATGGCTTTTAAAGCTGTTACACCAGAAAAAGAAACTATTTAAACTCATATAATTTACACGATAAAATTTTTAAATTTGTGTTACGCAAATTAACAGCAAATTAACGTATTTTAGCAAAAAAGATGATATAGGAACAATAAATTGTTTCTAAAATTAGATATTCTGCAGCAATAGTCTCATATTCAAATTAAATTTTAATATTGTAACTTACTGAAAAATTGCTAAAAATATAATTTCTAAAACCAAAGTTTTTCTCTATTTTGATAGTAGCCTTATAATTGTCAATCGGAATGGTAATTTATCCTGTTCATCATTGCTGCTTGAGTCATTTTGAATACATTAATTATTTGTAGGTTATGCAATCTATGACTTGAGGATAGTCTTTTGAAACTCGCAACTAGATCTTAGAGCCTTACTGTCACTAACAGCGCAGAAATATTTATGTTAAAAGCTTCAAACAACAACTAAATTTCTTTTAATTACTCAGAAACAACAGCAATAACATTGAACAAAAGATACAATAGCACCAAGCTTCAAAAGAAATTTATCAAACTAATCAAAACTCAGCAATCTTCTCTGCAAAATTACTTACAATTAATATCCTCAGCCAGCCAACTAAATGACTTTACTGACATTTTAACCCAAAAAATCGTAGAACAATGTTTGGCGAACAATGTTTCCATATCAAGAGTCCAGGAAGAACATTCAGGCTGGCATAGTGGAAACCAGCCCTACGATCCAAAAAAAACGAAATAAACGCATTAAGAAGATTAATGAAATCAGAAACAGACCCCGTAGTAAGATCCAAACTTCATCAAATTTACAAGCAAAAATTAGCAACTTACAAAAAGGACAATCTCGAGACGAAACTAAAAAGCTGGACAAACTACTGCTCCAAAATCAACCTCCCATACGGAACCTTAGCCAAAATAGCAACAGAAAAATTATTCATCCCCAGCCAGTTTGATACTCTTAATTCAATTAGCCAATTCAACAACATCCTGAACACCATCTTTAAAGATCTGCTTACCTTCTCCTTCTCAACGTATAACCTCATCAATCAAGACACCCTACAAGACTATACGATTCTAAATTCTAACTCAGATCCTACTTTCACAATCATAGAGTTAAACAGCACAATCAAGAATCTCATAGGCAGCAAGATGATTAAACATTTTCACTTCGTCCATCCCCAATTCCTGCTAAATTTCTTTAATATCTGCCTCACATTTTCCATTTTCCCGAACCAACTTTAATAGAGCCAAATAGTATTTTTTCTAAAAAAGAATAAAGATCCAAATAACCCGGAATCATACCTCCCCATCTGCCTTCTTCCAGCAATATGTCTAGTAAGTCTACGAAACACTTATCATCAACCGTTTCAACCATCACTTACAGTCTCCAACTACATTCAGTACAGACAATTCGGATTTCGCTCGAATATTTCGACGAAACAAGCCCTGCAAACAGTAAAAGCTGTAACCAACGACAACCAAGATCAAGATTACGATACTATGCTTCTAAATCTGGATATAACAAAGGCATTTGACTCAATGGCATGGCCTCGACTTAAAGCTGAGTTAGCCAAAACTGCAGCACCAGCCAACATCTTTAAAACTCTCCTCTCCTTTCTGGACAACAGAGAACTTCTAGTGATCCATGACAACGGAACCACAACAACACCCCAAAATCGCGGTTGTCCGCAAGGATCAGTAGGAGAACCAATTCTATGGAGCATTTACTTCCACAGCGTTGTCTCACACAACTGACCGGAGCACACAGAAATTATTTGTTTTGTAGATGATACGTTCCCAATCACAAGAGGTAAAACCAGAGCAGAGTTAAAACGCCATAGCAATGAATATCTACAGATTTTCTCAAATCTTTGCAACGCACTTCAGCTCACTATCTCACTATAAAATCACAAGAAATGATAATTCATAAAAAATCTAGGACTCTATAATCTAATCAAAAATAATGCTTAATGACAGCAGCCTAAGACTTACTAAATCACTCAACTACCTCGGGGTTACAATAGACAGTAAGCTCTCATTTTACAACACATCCGAAACTTAAAGACAAAAGTCCTCCTCATCTCCCAAAGAATAGGATGCATGATGGGTCGTGACTGGGGCTCTCGAGGCAAATTCCTCAAAATCATTTACACAAAATCATTATCTGGGCATTCCCTCTAACAACACGAAAGATAAAAATACTCTCCAGTCAGCAACGCCTCTTCACCCTCCGAATCACAAGGACATACTGAACCATGCCATCAATCAGCCTCACCATCCTCTCTGGCAATCCTACACTCCACCTCCTACTTAAATACGAAGCTTTAAAGACATCAATCCTCCAAATTAACGAAGCAGTAAACATTGATGGAGAAATTCTTCATCCAGACCAAATAGAGGGCAAGGCTCGTAAAGATCTGATTCACTCAGGTAAACGCCATATAGGAATCAAAGTGATAATCAACAAAAATTCAAACTTAAGCCTACTCCCAACCACCCCAACTACTACACAGACGGGTCAAAAATAGATGAATCAACTGGAGCAGCTTTTGTTTTACTAATCAATGACAGCATCATCTCGACAAATAAATTTTTACTAAATCCAAGAAATACGTTATTCCAGGCTGAGGCTCTCGCCATCCTTGAAGCCATAAAGTCCAAATAATCAAAATCAACAATCTGGTTACCAATCTACCCTTTTACCATCAATACCAATCTACCTTTTAAGCCATCAAAATACACTTAGATCGCTCCCCCTTAATTCAATCACTGATATCTGATGCAGCAAATCCATTTAAATTCACTCTCATCTGGACCATAACTTACATAGGAATTCAAAGCAATGGGTGCGCTGACGCAGCTGCGAAAGAATCGACCAAACTTCCAAAAGATGATCAATATCACATCGCATGGTCCCCAGCCTCCATAAAACATATCCTTAAATCTCAAATACTAACCTCATGGAATATCGCATGGACTGTAGCGCACCAGGGAAGAACAAATAGGAAAATAATTCCTAAAGTCTCTGAGCCACACCTACTGGATAACCCGTATGTAAATTACTTCGTAACAGAACGTGGTCCTTTCCCAACTTACTTTAAAAAAATAAATAGAGCTTCTTCATCTCTCTGTCTCTGCGGCAAAGAAAAGGCAATCCTTTCAATTACGTTACAGAATGTACCTACGCGGCACAGCATCAGGGTGCCGTGTAGGTACATTCCTCAAAATCTTAACTACACTGATTTTCTTCGATTCTGTCTTCGTTCAGCTCCACACAAAAATAAATTAACACTAATCGCTAAGACAAGCAAGGACAAGAATCCTTCTTCCACCAGCTCCCCAGACGATTCATCACATTCAGACTTTTAACCTCCTATGTTTAAACAAACTTGAACTTTCAGTTAGGGACTTCATAGCTGAAATGACTGTATTTTCCTACCAATCACAGAATCAAGGACTTTATAGCCACACAATAGTTTCATTCTCCATTTGTATATAGCTTTTAATTGTCTTATTTACCTATACTATTTAAAATTCCTCTCTTTAAATATTTTTTTTAATTTCAATACTTCATCCTTATAATGTCATTTCTGCCTGATACAGAACTGTAATGTATTGGACACTGCGAGATCCATCACAAGGCTTTAAGACCATACCATTGTAAATCCCTCATTTTCAACAGCATGCTGGGTGACGGCACAGATTGGGGACAACCTTTTGACCCCTGCAATATTCTGCTTGCTCATGATGGTGATCAGTGGACTAAACCTGATAACCGATTGGTACAGAACGGGGCTCACTCTCATATCTTATGCATATATTTTAAAAGCATGTTTTTTTTTTGTGGGTCGCACATCTACTTTAAGAAATGTAAGAGAAGAAATGAGTCATTTTTAAAGAAACAAGTGCATGAATGAACAGTTCACTGAAGTTAGCAATGATATGGAATATTCATTTTAGGACACCGTTTAATTTTTCTCTAGAATAGATTTTCTGAATATAATGAATGTATGCATTTGAAAAAATAGATGTAAAATTTTGAAAAGATAATAATAAGGCAGATTGAAATCATTTTGATAAAGGTTTCTAAATTAAACAAATAATATATTAAAAGATAACATTTTTGAACATAAATTCATACAAAAATGAAAAAAAACTGTGCACTTTTTAGCGGAAAGAAATAAAAATGATTTCCAATATAAATGAGAAAAAATTATTTTTTTCACATCGTTTGTCATCAAATTATACTCAACAAAGTATTTTTAAGATTTATTTTTCTTATCTAATGATTTACTCAAACAATAATATAAGCTTCATAATATTGAGATATCGAATATTCAATATCTTAAAGCACGTACACACTCACACACACATGTATACATAATTTGTTAGCAATCTTACATAACATTTTAATTTGTTAATTTTTTTTAAAATAATCACTTGATAATATGCTAATTTTCCTCTAGATAAATATCCTGGAAATTACTTGGTAAATGATTGATTCTATATGCAAACATTTTAACTCTTAGTGCATTAGTTGTATATAAAATAATTCTCTTAATGTTGTACATTTTATAACAATGTCTGTATAGAACAATTGCAATTTAATACACTTTGTTTTTAATGAATGCTTGCTTAGAATTGTAATATAAATTAATGTATACTTTAGAAAAATTTATTATAAAATTATGATATGAAATTTATATCAGAATATTAAGCTTAATATTAAGCAAATATTATTGCGTTTTCATAATATTTTAATAATCTTATTGATCCAAGATTTAAGATCAAAGAACAAACTGTCATTTAAATGAACACAAAATAAATACCTTAACATAATTTCTAATAAAATTATGTAAACTCTAAGTTTGAAATTTCTTAATATATAAGGTATATTATTCTGCTATTTCACACACACAGATATATATATATATATATATATATATATATATATATATATATATATATATATATATATATATATATATATATATATATATATATATATATATATATATATATATACTAATATTACAATCCCATTCACATTTATTTTCCTTTTTTGTGAAACTGTATCTTGTATATACTTTTGAGCTAATTAATCTTCATGGTTAGCAATATAAACATATTAAATTATCATAAATAATTTAATATGTTTATATTTATTTAGTTAAAAATATTACAAAAGTGCTTAGTATTTATTCTTTAACAGATAATTTTGATTCTTAAATAGTAATTTTTCAAGTAAATTTATCAAAACAAATAATGAAACCTTTTAAAATTGCAATGAAGTAGCCACTTTATTATTTGCAAAGAAAACTTTAATGAAAATAAGTTTAGAAAATATGCTAATGAAAAAAAATTAATATATTATACTTTAAATAAAAACAATTATACTTTAGATAAAAAAATTTATATTTAAAATGAAAAATGATTCATTGATTATCAACGTAAAAAATATTTTAATTTCTTTCCAACAAGAAAATATCCGAAGATTTAAAAAATTATTTTTTGTATGTTTTGAAAAATTTCAATATATTTAAATATTTGAAAAAAAAGTCTAGAATAACTGTGATACATTTTATAAGAAGATCTATTTTCATGGCTCATTGTATATTTAAAAAGAAACTTCTTAAGACCGTTGAAAACATAGAAATAAGGAAAAAATAGCTTAAAAAAAATCTTACTTATTGATACCCTGCAGTTCTAAGCAAAGAAATTGTGTTTTCATACTTCAAATTAAATTGTGATGCAAATTTATTCTTTTTTCTTCCATATAAAAGATTTACCTCATATCATAAGCAGTTTCAAAAAAATTTAAACACTTCTCCAACTATGTTAATTTTGATGCAAAAAATATTGATTTTGTAAACAAAAATGTAATATATATATATTTTTTTTACATAGATGTGAAAACACCGCTTATTATGAGGGAAAAAATTCCGTAAACGGAAATGTTGTTTTGCTCATAACTTAGGTAAAACAAGCAAACATTTTCGATTTTATATTCTTTATTAAAACATTTTGCTATTATTGTTTCTCTAACAAAATTCTGTTAGTTTTAACCTTTCTAATAAAAAATACACAAAAATTATATTATAAAAAATCGAGCTTATTGTGATTTTCAGTGAATTCACAATGTTGATTAGAAAGGAAAGAAACAATTGAATTACAGGTTTGAAAAATATGGTGTTATAAGAGTTCTGAAAAGCTTGCAAATTGAAATAAACACGAGCATTAGGAGTTCCAAAGCTATTATTCCTTATTATTAAATTAAAGAAAATTTTTTAAAAAATATTGGAAATTCGGGAGTAATTAATAAAGTTTTGCGAATGTAATGAAGTAAAATAGTTGTAAATTAATACATCGAACAGTTATCATTGTCTCACGTGTAACAATCTAGTACAGTTGAAGAATTTAAAATTCAAACGTTATTCTATGAAAGTTAAAAGAAAACTGAATTTTTAAGACTCCATGAACAAGATGGATAAAAGAAGTGGAGAAGAACATAACCTGGAATGATAATTTTGAAAATAAATATTTTTCGATGAAACGAAAGTCCTTTTATATGTTTCCAAATATTTACTACTTGGCGGTTTTTACGAACAGAATATCAAGACATCTCTTACAGATTTTTAAAGTAATAATTATTGGCATGTTTGTGAGCATGCATGGATATTTTGCATATCATGAAACTGAAACAAACTCCTGAAAAACTACTCTCATTTGCTATCAATCACCATTTTGCCATCTATATGTACACTGGACTCCAAAATTTAAGAAACATCCACTTTTTTGCACCTAATTTTCAAATAAAAGAATGGAAGAAAACTTAATTTGGATAGAATGTTCACAAAACTGGTATGTATTGATCGCCATACAGATATTATACAAGAAAAATGAATAATTATTCACTGAAAAAAATCTATCACTGTTGAAAAGACCATTCTTCTAAAATGAATAAACACAATTTTTAGTGATAAAATATCATAATACCAAAACAAAAATAATTATGCATAAGTAGTATGCTTACATTAGGCTAAAATATATTCTGAGTTTCGACTTTCCATGATTTCAATTATCCTGTTGATTACCGAAATGGTCCGTAAAATCAGACACGAAGTGAGCTATGTTTCATCTTTGCTACAGCTATTGAAGGAAAAGTTAATGGATGCTTTATGGGATATTAAGGTCTGAAGATCAAGTTGGCCTTTCCATTTGCTCTAAAACAAGTCTCTCATATATTCCTCAACAACTAAAGTTCAATAAGGTCGTGAGTTATCATCCACCAGAATGAAATTATTGTGAAATACACTGGCATACGGGTGGATATGTGGATCAAGGATCTCATTCCGATATCTCACATTAGTCACAATAAAACTCATGTTTGTCAGTGGGACTGGAAATTGTGATCGCTACCCAAACCATTATTCTGTTATTGAGGTAACTGCGTCTTTCCACAGTGTAGGATTAGGATTTACATTATTTGGTGCTTTGTTTCCTCCAGATCAAAATGCGTCTTGAAACTCTCTTTCGTATGAGTCTGGACTCATCTGTATACAGTACTGAAAACCATAGCAATCTGTTCTAGGAAATATGTTTTCTTGTTCGAAGTAAAAGGGCCCTTCTCTGTCACTCGGTGTGAGAGACATACACAACCAGTCACTTTGAAAAGACCTGCATGATAAAGACAATTTAGCACAGTACTAGCGGATATATTTTTCCCTGGTGCTACAGAGTGGTCTGCAACAGGTTGCATCATAGAAATATTTCTTCTTTGGACCAAAATAGCTATAAAATAATCGTCTATAAATGTTGTAGCTTGTAATTGACCTGGAACATGCCTTCAGTTTACAGAAGCTTTCAATTTTACATTATTGATCGTGAACTACACAACGTAACATATCAAAGCACCTATTTCCATCCATCTGACCTACCGCCAAATTAATGAATTAGTCAAATGGCTTCTCTCAGACATCGAGGGACCCCACTGACTTTTGTACACATATATGCTAATTAAAGTTGAAAATCAGCAAAAGTTTCTCGTGTAAGTATGATAGATTAATGTTTGCATATTTTTCTCTTATTCCAAGTATTAAATGAGATTTGGTCTTTTCTATAGAAAAAAGTGGTAGCTAGTATTTTTACATAAATTTATATATATTCATTTTTATAATTTGTTTAAACTATTTATTTTAATGTTAGTGTCATCTTTTCATGGACAGCATACCTTATATTGAAGAAACATGTTATATTTTATGTATACGACTTCGATGAAAAAAATATTACTGAATCACAGTTTATTTCAGAGTAATATAAATTTTCAATTAAAATGAACATTTATAGAGATAACTGTGCTTTATAATAAGAAAAAATATTTTCGTTAAATTATTTTTAAACTAGAATGTATTTGAAGTGTATGCTATCTTCTTTACGACAAGACTATTTTGTTGACACAGTTCGGTGACTCCTGATTAATACTGATGATTAAAACCTTTTTAACTATTATTAAGTCTGATTTGGTACTTATTGACTTTAAGAATCAAAATTTTTTTATTTTCATATGACTGCATGTGATACTATTAAAATGTATAATATGCATTTATTTTGTAAAAAACATTGGTTTAAATACTTTATAAATTTAAAAATAAAAATAATTTCTAAAATTATATAAATTAATTTCGAATTAATTCTATTTATTTAAAAATATTCTAATCACATATGCTCTAATGCAACTATCTATTTTTAACTACCTGACTGAAAAATAGTATTACGTCTTTTTTACAAATTGCTGTATCGTTAAATATCGTTATCATCTAGTCTTTAAAAACAATAATTGGAAATTTAATGACATAATATTTTTAATAGAGTGTTGTGTATTCATATTTTTTCTTCTCGGATACAAACCTGAAAATAGATAAAGAAAATAGCTTAACTTTTGTAATTAAAAATTGCTTTTAATTTAATCATAAAATTACCAATTCATTTGCATGCATGCAAATATCATTTACAATTGTTATTTCAAATATTTAAGCATTATTTATTAACAACGTGGTTAAGTAACCTTATGGTAGTCCTACTTACTACTACTAAACAAAATATTAATTAACTTATAGAATTGTAACTCTAATAAAATTATTGAACTGTAATTTTATTGCTTATCTTTTTTCAGTGCTTGCTTTAATAAAACCTTTTTCATTATATATATATATATATATATATATATATATATATATATATATATATATATATATATATATATATATATATATATATATATATATATATATATATATATATATATATATATATATATATATATATATATATATATATATATATATATATATATATATATATATATATATATATATATACAGAAATTGAGTGTCTACAGCAAAAATATTTTCAGCATTTTGCTGTATGTGATGTAATCGTATTTGATTTAGTAAAACATGATAAGCAAACAAGCAGTACAGTTTTCTCATTTAATTTTTATTATATAATGTGTTAGGCAGAACAAGTATTTCTTTTCCTCTTGCTCAGATGTGAATTTTAAACACGTAACATTTTATGCTTTTACGTTACTAATTGTTTAGTTATTTGATTACTTTAAAATTGTAATTCTATTTTAATTTAATTTTACGGCATATAATCTGATTATACTTTGCTTAATTTTTCATTTTTTAAATTCAAGGAGAATACATCTAAACTGAGTGCATGTTTACCAGAATAAGAGAAGAATGCAATTATTAATCTGATTATGCTACTGATTTTTTAAATGCCATCTGAATTGTGTTAATTGACTTTAAAGCAATGTTTATAATGTTTAAAAATTAACTTGCTACATTTAAATTTTCAAAGCGATTTAGATACACTGAAAGAACTTTCACCAGATGGGAGTGTGAAGATAGATTTTAATGGATGTGTGTATATTAAAGCAAGGACTTTGTTAAATATTAATATTAACATGGCTTCTTATGAAATTCCTTTAAAATTTAAATAAAATATTTTGAATTTTAGTAGCAATTGTTAAAGTTGAAACCCCTGTTTCTTTTAAGATAAGGAAATGATAAAAGTGAGAAAAATTGCTTTATTTTTGTAATTAAGGATGGATAATTAATTATATTTATCGTTATTATTTTATTTACGTTACATAAATAAAAAGTTAGAATTTTTTTAATAATTTTTGTAATTTAGAGTTATTTCCATATTAAAAATACTTTATAAGAAGAGGGAAAATTTTTATAATGTAAATTTACTTCCGGTTATTTTAAAAATTTATTAACAATAACCTGTTATTTCAAAAAGTTTAGTTATTTTAATACAATTTTATATTAACATATTACCCAAGTACCAATCTATGGCTACACTTGTTTGTAAGTAAATAAATCTGAATATGTGACCAAAATTTCCTTTAAACAAATCTTTAACTAATTTTAATACAATTTCAATTAATAAAATATCTTTAGCTTAGTTATTATTTTAAAAGCCATTAAGATATTTTATACCAATTCTTGAAGGAGAAAATGAAAAAAATTATCACAATTAATGCTTCTTTTTTAAATATAAAAAATAATAATTAATAAAGAGCATTCGAATATTCCTTCTTAATTTTGTTTCTAATATCAAGATGCATTAAATTCATTTAAGAATTCTTACAAAACACATGTTCGTCTTTATACTTAACTAATCATATTAAACAGAGAAATAGTTTAAAAATGTATAAATGTTTCTTTACAATAAAATACTTTGGGATTAAAATAACTTTTGTTATGACAATCGAGATAATCTCATGCTATTTATTACAATTCACAAATGTTGCAGTAAAAGAATAGAGTTAAATTAACGCATTAATTTTAAAAAAGCTCTAATTTACGCAAGGATTAAAACATTTTATAATGAATAGTACCTTTCCCTGGCAACATGCGATATTAAATTAAAACTGGTTTCCACAAAATTACAATTCCCTTAAAAAGTAATTTATTTTAAATCATAAAATTATTCTTTCAAATAACCTTCAGCTATACAAATATCATTATGTTTTTCTCAGCACATAATAAATTTCTACCCATTATATATACATACATATACCTATATATATATATATATATATATGAATATAGAATAATATATATATATTAGTATATTATCTCATAATATCATAATTTTAATATTTTAGTCAATATGATTCATATATTGATTGATATATTTATATATATATAAAATATATAATTATATTAATTCATTAATTCATATGCATAGTTCAATGATATAATATCAGTATTAGTATACTGACATATATAATGAATATATCAATTTTTTAATATAATTGTCAAGATATATATATAATTTTGGATAGAATTATGATGTTGTCGTGTGTTATGTCTAACAGGCAAAATGTTGTGTGTATAGTATGAGTGATGCTATTAGTGTGCATGTTTAACTGAAAATGAATGTAGTCATGGTGTTGTAGGTGTTGTTAGATTCGTGTAGTGTGTGTCAGTAGAATGATGACTGATATTAAAGTTTTTAGGTAATGAGCTTGAAATATATTAATATAGTTAAGATAAGTACTATATCTCCATGAAATGGTATTAATATCATTGCATTATTGATGCGCTATACCATAACAATATGCATAAAACACAAATCCGACAAATTTGTAATTAATGCTAAGATGAGAGCATTATTTTGAGCTTGATTGATTTTGCACAGAATTCTGAAATGTTTATTCAGTTCTTCAGTAAAGATTTTAACATTGATAAGAATGTTCAAAAGATATAAGACTAATTTTCAACGCTTACAGCTCAAGTCGATTTTTTTATGAAAGCGTGAATCAAGAAAAGTCTCAAAATGATCGGAGCTATACTGAACAATACGCACTTAAAACAATGTGCATAATAGAGTAATACCAAATTAAACATAAGTTTTCATTTATCACTATTTAATAAAATTGATTCTATTTATCATTACAAAACATTTGAGTCATAAAAACAAATAGTGTATATCAAGTTTTCAAATTAATAAATTCTTAATAAACCATAATGTTTTCCAAATATTAATTTTAAAATCTTTCAAGTATTCTTTTATTGATCAATTTGCAAATTACGTATTTTTCTGACATGCTTTACTTGATGTTGGGAAATTTGTCTGTTAGTCTTTTTTAAACCACTTTTATATAGTTTTTAACAGAATTAATAAAATCATTTTATTATTTTATTTTTGAGTTCCATTGAATGTATTAAATAGGAAATAACAAAATATATTGAAGCATTCTGTATTATAAAATTAAAATAAGCTATAATTTATTTTTCTCAAATACATTGTAAACTATTTTATTTATATACATTATAAGATGTTTTAGTGTTTGTTAGGTTTCAAAATGAATCTACTGATTTATAGTATAAATTGGCTGCACGCACGTTATACAAAAATACAATCTAAGTGCATATGTAAAAAAGAATTATACAGATTTATTTTATTCTTTAGTATTCAAATTCACAATTTTATTCAATATATATATATATATATATATATATATATATATATATATATATATATATATATATATATATATATATATATATATATATATATATATATATATATATATATATATATATATAACGTTCTTGATAAAAACATTTTTTCAAAGTACTCTTGTCATAAATTTAAGTCCCATAATGATTTAAATGTTGTACATTTAGAGTATATAGTAATTACGCATAGGAAATTTTATTAAACATTATATGATTCAAAATTATGCAAGGCAAATTTTAAAATGAATTTAAATTCTAAGGGTACGGATGATAATTTATGTGTATTTACTAATCAAGCATCATTTCTTTATTTCTAAGCTTAGGGGAACCTAAAATGACTAAATACTTAAACATTAAATAACAATAGCATTATTAACTTTTTTCAAAAGTGTATGTACAAATATAAAGTTTTCTTCTTTTGAAAGTATTGTCACGCAGGTTTTGATGACGAGTTACACCTCTATTTATAAAGTATATCCTAGAACAATTTAAATTTTAAACATGTGGAAGATAATTCTAATAAACCTATAGAAAACAGACATAGCATGTACTGAATAAAAATTTTATTTTGTTACATTTCTAAGATTTTTATTTTATAACGTTATTGATAAAAACATTTTTACGCACACTTGTCATAAATTTAAGTCCCATAATAATTTAAATGTTGTACATTTAGAGTATATAATTGCTTCTGTCTAGGAAATTTTATATTAAACACATAATATGATTCAAAATTACAAAATTGTGCAAGATAATTTTTAATATAAAATGAATTTAAACCCTAAAAATACGGATAATGTTTTATGTATATTTACAAATCCCATAATTTAGGATTGGGAAAATTTTGTTTTTTTTATTTTTAACCTTAGGGGAACCTAAAATCTCAGCAACAATGTTAAAAAAAATGCACATACCATATGGTTAAATGCATTCATTCAATTATAGAACATTCATAAAGCAAATAAATTGGTAAATGCTTAAATATTAAAGAATACCAGAGTTTTTTTTATTTACAAGTACATAAATAAATACAGATCGTTCTTTTCCGTAGTTAAGTTTCAATTTTTAACAAAGATTTACAATTTAATTTTTTAGAATAGTATGGACATTTTCAATGAGAATTTAACAAAATTAAGAAACAAAAACAGACATTTGTTTCATATACGTATGATAGCTCTTTTTTATATGACATTTCTAAATAAGTTTTATTTTTATCATGCATGATATAATAAATTTTGTTATACTTAAATTATGTTGTCTTAACTTTCGGCTTTCATAAAGATTTGGGGGAAATTGTAGCTACCGACTAGATCGTCTTATGTTTACATTTAATGGCACAAGTTTGGAAGATTCTACCAAGTTCTATTTAATCAAAAATGATTTTAAATTCCTAAATAACGAACTCTAAGTCTATCAAATCCACATATAATCTCTACATGTCCTTCCAATTATTCATGCTTAATTCAAAACTCGTTCGTAATTTTGCTGTTCGTTTAAAATGCATTATTTATTAAGTCTTACTAACTTCCAGAGAAATATTGCCGAATTTAATAATAACATTTCCTTGAACGTTATAGCGAATACAATAACTGGATAGAGGAAACTTCCGACATAAGAAATTTTGCAAAGGAATTTTATATGTGGGTTACAGGAAATAATAGCATAAGTATTTGCAATTCAGTTAGTTAAAGTTTATTAATAAAATTGTAAAAGTATTAAAATAACAGATTCAAATAAAGAAACATAATATAAATAAATCCTTTGTATTCTGTGTATATCTTCAAATGTAAAATGAGAAAAGACTTAAGAAATTAATACAAATATTGGTTTAATGAAATCATTTTTTCAATATCGCAGAATAACTAATTATATTTTATTTAATATAAATTTTTATAATATTATTTTGTACAAATTATTCCATTCAAGTTGACTGCATTATAATTCTACTAACTTTAATTAATCAGTTTTCAAAAATGTATTAATTTCCGATAATTGTCGACCAATTTTTTTACAATCTAATAATATGAATATGCTTATGGTTTATAATTCTATGTTAAGAAGTTTTTCTAAAGAATTTTTTTCTCCTAATCATTTGAAATTTCTATGCAAATACATTTAAAATCATATGTATTCCTTAACTTAAAGTCATATGAATTATAGTCACTCAGAGAAAAAGAAGACACAGAAGATTGTATCAAAAGAAGAATGTCCACAAAAAATATGCTTAATGAAACGTAAAAAAATTGCTTCCTAGAAGGGATAAAAAAATCAATGCCATATATTTTTCAACTTACTAAACTCGCAATACTTCTGGTAGATTTAGTACACCTCTTACATCAAAACAACTGTGTTGATAAGAAGGAAACTTTGGAGTAACTATAAATGATGTATGTTTCCTATATCAATTGTAGCTGTCAAGTCCTTACAACTTATGAAACAAAACATCTATCATTACTTAGATAAACATTTCAAGCCCATAAAGTTCTGTGAAGCTAAAATTATTTGGGGATAAAATATTGTGAAATTCAAGTTCTGGTTTGCTTACTGCTCTTACAGAATCCGTAATATGGGCCAATGTATTGAATGATTTAAGCATAGAAAAAATATTTATATATTTAAAATTAATATTACTTATTTATGTTATTTAGCTAGTTAATAATACCTAAAGACTATGAAAGCCTGACTCATTTAATACTTTTTTATTTTATAAAAGCTGCACTGTGCAAATTTAAATCCCCAAATTGAATGAATTTCTTCATAGTACAAACTGTTTTCCAGGTATATTTTTTTAGAAATCTATAAACTTTTAAGAATATTATTCATGTTCAAACTTCAACTTATTTATGCCCTATATTTATAATCAACTACTATAAATACTACTAGACACTTTGCATGGTAAAAAATATTATATACATAGGAAACAACTGAATAATTAAATAGTCTTTCTCTTTAATAAATATAGAAATAATAATATATATATTAATAGCAAGTACAATTGAATAAGTATAAATATGTAGAAATTCTGTTAAGGAATTTCATGTAAGTTTGAAATATTCAATCATGCATTCTTTAGTTTATCATGTTTAAGATTAATATCTCCAAAGAATAACTATAATGTGATCAAAATAAACTTTTTAACTAGAAACATAACTAAATACTATGAAATGTTCTTTACACAATTTCAATTAAATTTAAACTTAATGCACAGAAGCATTATAAGAATTTAGGAAAATATATTAATATATTAACCTACAAAAGAAAACCTCTTTAAATTTGCATCGTAATATATTCAAAGTGTTAAAAATATTTAAAGTAACTAAAAGCTCATGGATTTCAAAATAATGAAAATTCATCATTCTATATCATATGAATTTTAATTTGGTAAAATACGAAATACATCGCTATTAAATATTTATATTTTTAATGCTTCATTAATTTTTATTAAAAACTTATGAAATTTAAGTACTCAAAATCAATTATATCTTATTTAAATCCATTTTCAAAACTATTTTGACATATTTCTAATTAAAACATTCTTAATTTGAATTGCTTATATTTTTATTTATTAGAAGTTAAAGATGTAATAATTTTATTGAATATTTTTAAAGAATACTCATTTTACATTAAAAAGATTTAACTTAATAATTAAATAAATGAATATTCCTTGCCTTGAGTGTTTATTCCATATTAGAATTTATTTCAAGAATTAATTGGGGATATTGTTTATTTAATTATTTGCGGGATATTCCTGTACTTCCTTACTATTTACTGATTTCTGTCAAGGATAATCAATGAAGAGGATGTTTCCTTGGATGACAGAGAATGGATTAACCTCGGGATTTTCATCAGTTCTTGTTAACATAAGTCATTTTCCGCTAATAAAGGAGATTACAAGATCAAGTGTGATTACCATAAAGTAAGGAGAATATCAATGAGATCTTAGTGATATATATTTTGCTAACATTTTTCAGTTTATTATCAAGCAGAAAACTATAATATAGTATAAAGTAATAACTATCAAATTTAAAGTTAATTAATTTTAAGAACAAAATATTTCAAAATCTTAATGAATTGACAAATTCTTTATCTCATATCATAGAATGAAGAAAGTTGTCAATTTTATCTATCAGATCTAAAACTAATTACAAAGTAGAGTAAATTCAATATTGCTTTAAGTGGCATATTAATTTGAGTATTTGTATGATGCTTGTTAGTGCAGCATGAATATGAGTTGTATGAGTAAAGTCAAAACTACTTACAAATTAGTACGTTTATCTTATACTTTAAAAGTGTCCCTTCATCGTATACAATATATTTTTTGTAAATATTCTAAGAATTACAAATCTAAGAATAAAAAAATCTTTAGTACTTTACTTTTCAAAAATAATGCTAACATATTTTTGTGATTCTCAAGTAAGTTATTAAGAATGAAATGTGGCCAATGTTCGCAAAATCCACAAAATGAATGAAAGTATTAAAAACTCACATTTCCTTACAAACGGAAAATATATTACAAATTTTCATTTAAATATAAATAAATGAATTTATAATATGCACTATGTAAATCTTCAAGTAAAATTTAAGCATATTAAAGTTAAATTATAATAAGAAATTTTGATTTTTTGTCATTATTTTATTACATCACAAAACCTAATCTGTTGTTTTAAAAATTTACGTTTTTGTGTGTGCGGTTTTTTTTTTTTTTTTTTTTTTTTTTTTTTTTTTTTTTTTTTTTTTTTGAAAAACCTATCAATATTATTTAGAATATTTATGAGAAATGTATGTCATAAACTTCTTTTTTCATTGTATTCCTTGTGCTTGATCAGAAATGACACTGAATTACATTTGACATTTTCGTTATTAATTATTATAAACTGAATTGATTTCTGATAAAATTACTGATTAAGTTTACTGACGTAAATATTTAGACTTATGTAGGAATTTAACAGTATTAAACACATTTTGATTCTGAATAAATGACCACATACTTATAAGTATTAAAAATGTATACGCCTTATTATTTATGAAATCGAGATGAGGGAAAATTAAATAGTATGCTACATTTTAAACTCCTTATAATGTTTGTTATCAGCTGCTGACACATTTTTATTTATTGGCTATTGATTTCATTTCAAAAGAAAAATATTATCATGCAATGCTCAAACTGAATACAAATAAAAGATAACTTAAAAATATTATAAAAGCAATATATCTATATCTATCTATCTATCTATCTATCTATATCTATATCTATATCTATATATATATATATATATATATATATATATATATATATATATATATATATATATATATATCAAATCATGTAAAATTTTAATAATAAATAAAAAATTCCTATTTCATTGATTAATAAAGAAAATAAAGATATTTATATTTCACAAATACCTAACACACAAGAGAATGATTTTCCGTAATTAAACCTTTGGAAATAAGATGAAAAGTATTATATTTGAATTATATGAGACTAAAGATATTTATATTTCACAATCACAAATGTCTTCCATACAAGAGAATAATTTTTCGTTATTAATCTTTTGGAAAAAAGATGGAAATTATTATATCTTATTGAATATCAAAGTAATAACTATAACTGAAGTATTGTTTTCTTTCATGAGCAATTAAGGATTTTGCTTAAAAGTAGGCATGAAAGGGCACCTTAGAATAAAATTTCAAATTATTTAACATTTTAAGATATATCTAGCCATTTTCTTCTAAAACAAAAGCAAATTTAATACTTTCTAGAAAATTTCCAATTTTAGCATGCATAACTGATTTCTTTCATGAATCAACTCTTTTTTGAAAATCTATGATAAAAATAACTGATTATTTTCTTTATTTACAAATCTTAAAATATCAATGAGTGTAATAATTATTTCAACACATGCTGCTCAATTCTTGATTATATGTTGCTTACGTTATTTGTACTTAACGTGATCACACACAGCAAATTAGATTAATTTTAAAATTAACATTTAAATCCTATATAACGAATTTAAACCAATTTTACAATTTTCTGAGGAAAGAGAAAACAAATTATTTTATTCACTTAAACTTTGTACACTAAGTTATTTAAAAACTAATTTTTAACTATGAATACTTAACTATGATTTTCTTATTTTTATTTTATTTTCAGAATTATGAAGTCTTTAATTGAAAATTTCTTTGAATAATTTTAATACATCAAATAAAGATAATACATGTAGCAATATGTTACGAATTCTCACTTCACTAAATTATATACAACTACTATCCTATATATTTGTTTAAGTGACCATATTATTACAATGTATTACAAAATTAATCTTAATTCAAACTATTTGTTTCTTCACATTTTTTTTATAATTAATACATAAATTGAGGTTATAGTGATGAGTCTTATGTATTCTTTGAATGTAAGCCATAATATTTTTGCTTTATTATTTATTTGAATGCAAAAAAAAATAAACTTTGGATCTTAGCGACATAGATATTCTTAATTCATCCAATAAGTGAACAATTTTACAGACCTAATAAACAGTTGATTAATAATATAATATCAGGTAACTATTGTTCATTGATTAAAAGTAGCTAGTAGTTAGTTTTTCCAGCCCTCAATTTTTCCATCAATAATTACTACTAATATTTCATTACTATAAAATAAAACAAAAGTCATTTTCAATATTGGAAGAGGAAACATTCCACAAATAATATTATTTATGATCCTCACTTTACAAAATGATGCATATCATTAATTTAACTATTTTACTTTTCATAACTTTAGAAATGCATTTGTTTTTATAATTTTAAAGTTTCTTTCAGCGTTATTTTTCGTTAACAATGATCTTTTTAAAAGTTGTCTCATACATTAAAAATAAAAATATTTTTTTCTTAGTTTAAGTAGCTTGATTGTAGATATTTTATATCCATATTTTGTTTATTGTTATTATTAAACAAATTGAAATACTAAATATAACTATAATGCATTTTCAAAAAAGAAACTTTAAAAGAATGAGTTAAACTTATATTTCAATCATCAAAATCGCTATGAGTACTTTTGTTTTATTGACAGCGTTATAGCATTACAAAATAAAAGAAAGTTAACGCAAAATTAATCTCAATATAGATGAAGTTCAAATTATTTCATATTTTTAACTATTTTCTTTAATGTTTTTCATTCCAAGAGAATTTTCGTAAGACTTACTTTGATATATAAATTCCATAAAAAATTATGTCTGTAGATGAATTAAATCTTCAGAAACATAAATTGCTTTGAAATATTGTTTAACTTACAGTTTGATATGAAAACAATAATAAAAACCACCGTTTCTAAATATCATTAAGATTAAAGTAAATTATGTGTGACATCTTACATTATTCAATAATTTATGCATTTTTATTCTTGCCTTTTTTTCAAGAAATAAATAAAATACTGTTTCAATATGATTGCAATTTTTAATGAAAAACATTGTTATCTGCTGTGAGGATTTACAAAAATTTCTTGCGTTTTGTCTTGATCAATAACTTAAAATAATCAGATTTTTTGATGAAGTCCCACAGTTAGTATTATTTGAAATATTTTTGAATAAATACTTAATTACAAGTACTAACAGTAACAAAAGTTGCATAGCTTACAAAAATTTTAGTTTAATTATAATATGGTAATATGGTAATTAGAGCTATTAAATTCCTTATTTTATTAAATTTATTTTATTAATTATAAATAAGTAATATTTTGTCCTATTATAAATAAACTTCCAGTTTTTTCTTTTTTTTGAGAAATTAACGAAAATGAAGTATAACTGTAATTTTTAAAATATCTCCTTCGAGAAAGTGTTGCTTATGTAAAGAAATATTTAAGACCATAACTAATTCTATCGCACTGAGATTTTTTTCTTTTTAAAAAATTACTTACTTTAATAAATTAATTACTTTAATAAAAATTTCAATAAAACTCATTTACTATTGTTTTTTTTGCAACGATTTATCTGTAAAGCTATGAAATTGTTTAGGGATTAAAAATTCCTTATTGTTTATTGACCAAAAATATTTTCTTGTGATGGTGTATCATCATATTCAAGTTTAATATCACATTTCTAGACTTTCAACCATCTTTGGATACATTACTTATTTTTTAATAAGTACTACAAATTTCTTGTGAAAAAAATCTGTAATGGCATTTAATACGGAATATTAAGTTTAATATATAACTACTTATCCAAATCTTTAATAGTATCTAAGAAATTATTACTTAATGAAACGATAAAAATAAATTCTGAATTAAACTTTTATATACGAGACACACACTAAGGCCAGTTTTTCTCGTTACTTATTTCAAAAGTGTGCTGTTGAAGATCTTTAGTAAAGTTCTGCATCTTAATATCTTTAAACTATGTATTTTTATGTATGAAAATTTGGAATAGCAGATTTTTTCCCCAAAAAACCCCTTACTTTTTGCTGAAAGATTTAAGTGCTATACACAAGAACGTGTACTTAATTGGAGTGTATTTTTTTTCTTTTCATTAACTAGATTCTTAGAGTAGGTCATTTTGGACAGAAAAGCAAAAAAGTGTGCCTCACAAAGAACAAAATACATCTGAACACTTAATTACAGAAAGAGAGGAAAAAAATTTGAATTTTTTTTCTTACACTTGTGAATAAAACATTATGCTGCTTACTTCCCCTTTCAACTCACAAAAAAAATTTAATAAGCAATTTTTCTCATGTAATTAGGAAATAAATTTACAATTTTCATTTGCCATAGAATATTAATGCAGAATTAAGGTATTCTAATGGCTTATCAATAAAACTTATGTCACAACTAATTATATTCTTAAATTCAAACAAAAATAGTAAAATAATAGATTAATTAATTGTGCTATATAGAACAACGTAATTTTAGGATGCATGAATAAGTGCGATGGATAAGTGCGTTTGCATGAATAAGTGCTTATTTATTGTATATTTAATGTAAATTATTCACAAGTAATTTAAAATAATTTTATGAAAAGATTATTTTTATATAATTTTTAATATTATCTGATTAAGTTCAGTGTAAAATATCATTGCAAATAAAATATCAGTAAAATATCTCGGGCTAATTATTTTTCCTGTTATCTAACAATGTTATTTGCACACATATCAATTCAGGATACTTAGATTTTAAATTCAATATTCTCTTGCTATAACGCAATGCATTGAATATTTCTTTTTTCAAATAAATAAATTTTCAGCCACAATTTTCTCTTTTATAATAGATTTAGAAAATGAGACTTTTTAACATGTTTTTTTTCTTTGAATTTTAAGATTCTTTTGAAGAGTTAATTAAAATAATTATCTTTTGTGAGGTATATTTTCTTGTTTTTTTCCCCAATTTATACTAAAATCCGATTATTTTTTTCATTTTTACTGTGTAACTCGTATCATATTAAGAAGCTTCTAAACCAAAATTCTTTCAGAAAGTTACAATCACTGGAATATAATGTATCAGGTCGTTCACAAAAAAAGAGGCATAGCTTGCTTTCCATAGCACATGCCTTAATTTATTCCTAAAGAATTCGTGCCAAAATATTATTTTATTTTTTCTAGTTATTTTTGAATTTCTAGAGTTATATCATTTTAAGTGTGGGTAATTAAGTAAAAGGAAATTATTCAAATCCCCTAATTAAATTAAATTATTAATCTTGTATATAAACAGTTAAAAATTTACAATGTACATAAATTAGTATGTCGAAAGTCTGATAAAACGTTGAAAAAAATCATCAGTAGAATAAGTATATCAATTTTTGTAAATGGAATACAGACAAAGAGATATACGTATCTAGAATATATAACATTTTAGTAAGCAATTTGAATAGAAAAAGGAGATTAAAATATTGGTATTTTGGTATATGTTAACATAGGAATGAAATTCACTTGCACGACATATAAGGCTGAAGGAGCAATCTTTCTGTGGCATAAATAAAAGTCTAGAAACGAATTATTTACTTCAAAAAACACAATGTAGTTTATTTTAAGTCTTCTGAATACTTGGAGAAGAATAACAATTGTTTGCAAAAATAACTTGAATCCAATAGCCATCCCTCAAGCCTCATTTTATTTCTTACAAACGAATGAAGCTACCAAAGAAAAGTTACAGAATAAACAGGCAAATCTCTTATTTATATTTTCAAGAAGAAGACAGATCTTAAATCCTGAGTCTTATTGATTTTTTGATTTGGAGAAAATTTCCTGTGCTATTCAGCAGCAAGACTGTTCTTTGGGGAGAATAGTAACTGTATTACTCTACACAAGAAACTTTAAGAATAGGTCTTGTAAGAAAGCGATGTCGTTTATATTGCTTTTAGACGAATTACATTGTTATAAAAGTATATGCATTTAAAAATTTTGGAAAACAGAGTAAAATATATGATCAATGAAATGTATAAAAGTCATAATTACAATTTGTAAATGATTTCAGCTAGACAAAGTTATTAAGCTAAAATTTAGAACATAAAATTAATTAAAATACTTTTCTTGAAATTTTCATTAAATTTTATATTTTCCTCTACCGTTATAACATGTTCTATGTCACATATTTCAATAAAAATTCTGAAATTTTATTTCTTTTATACAAATGTCATAAATGGATAATACTTTCTTGAAAAATTTCTGAAAAATTCCTGTTACTGATCACAGACGATTATATCTTAAGCAATTATTTCAATATTATAAATTACAGTGACCTCCTTCGCTAATATAAACAAAAAAGTTAATATGCCTTTTGTTGAAACAAATTTTGTTTAATTAAACTATATATATATATATATATAAAATTTGTGTGTTTTTTCAAACATTGTTCAAATTTAATTCTTGTTTAGTCATTAATTTTTATTTAGCATTATACGAACTGAATGCTTTTAATAGGTATCTAATTTTCCCTTAAATATTTTCTAAAAACCATTTATGTAATTGCTTGATAAAGTATATAAATGAGGCCATATATGCCCCATATCATAAGCTTATCGCAAATTTTTGTGATTAATTGCAAATTTTAAATAGTCCTAATTTAATGATGACAAAATATAAAAACCAGTGTTTTTATATTTTAGTTTAATTTCGGAGGAAGCGCAAAAATATTATTGATATTACTTTTATTGGAAATAGAACACTCACTTACTTTATGTTATACCTTAAGTAATTCTTCTTATTTAAAATATTTCATATTTTCAGCCACTTCAATTATGTCTTTATATCAAATATTTGTGTATATGGTTCATTATTAAAGATATATACCAGGAAAACTAAAAATTAGTAATTGCAACATAAGTGTCGGTTATTTAATTTTGTAAACACATTTATTAAATAATTTATCGTCAAAAAGTCTCATTATAATCAGTTTAAAGTTATATATTTAAGCTTTCTTAATTGCAAATAATTTTAATAGTTATATTTTAACTGTTAAATAATTGTAGAATTTTACTATTGCATTTGTGTTTAAAAATATATATTATAATTTTATCTTTGCTTAGCATCATACCCCATATTTACTCATACCAACATACTTACTTTAGATCATACAGCGCATAAATCTGCACATATAATTACATAAGAGGAAAAAACAGTTTAACTCATACATTGCTCAAATATTGCTAATAATTAAGAAACATTATATCCAATATCATAAGTAAATTAACCGCTGATTGTAACAAAATATTGAATGGAATGTTTTATTGTGCATTGCCCAACATTGAAAATGCAACACAAAGAATTAGTGGGTAGAAAATTTTGCAAATTTCAGACTAGATGCATCTTAACCAGCTATGCACATGTATGTAGTTCTACAGCACACGTAGGATAAGATATAAGGTAAGGAATTCGCAGGGTGGGCAATATTTGAGCCATTATTGCTCAAATATTGCCCACTCTTCGAACACACTGTTGCTAGAAAAAATGCTTTGCAAGTTTGTTCTGGTCATTAGGAACGCCTACAACTGCAAAGAATGCCAGACAATCCACGATGGAGTCAGTTCTAAAAGACAGATAAGTTAATGATGGGCATGGTTGTTTAATTCACAAGGGTATGTTCTTCCATATGGCCAATCGCAGCTCACAAACACTTGGACACGTCCACATTACCCCAGCTGTGTGAAGTTGGTTGGAAGAAAGAACTGTAGAGCGTTTCCGGTATGCCGGTGCTACCATAGTGATGTCAATCCGCATGGATTGACATTTCCGGCGGGAAGTGGTGGCACGTGAGGCAAAGAACGTCTACCGTAATACTGCAGCAACTATATCCAGCTGAACCATTTGCTGTCGATTAGTTGCTGGAGCTCTGCGCTCATAGCATCTGTTAAGAAAACTGCCATTCACCGCACAGCATAGACTTCGGAATAGTGGTGGATTAGAGCGATGTAAACGACTAAGTGGCATAGGATCGTATTCTCAGGTGAGTCATGTTTCTGTTTCTTCAGTGATAATCGCTGCATACGAATGTGGTGTCGATGTGGATGCAGGTCTAATCCTGCAGGAACCGGTCAACATCCCGCTGAGAGACAACACATCATTATGGATTTGGGCATAATTGCGTACGATTTCAAATCAACTCTAGTTCGTATTCAAGACATTATTACAGTACAACGTAACGTGGATGATTTGCTGTGGCCGGTGACGCTCCCTTACCTTCAGTGGTGCTCAGTGCCCTTTATCAACATGATAACGCCCAAACTCGCATTGCTCACATCAGCTAACGTTCCCTGGAAGGTGTATAACTGCTTCCCTGGCCAAAGTCATTGCCAGATCCCACAACAATCGAACACGTTTGAGATATGTTAGGTCACTTTTCCCAGACCGTCCACTGCCTCTTTCATAAGACGCACTTTCACAAATGGTTGTAGGTATGGTGACCCATTTTTCAGAACACCATCCGTACTCTCAGTGATTTTGTGCCGAAACGTGTTACTTCGTGTATGGTCTTCCACTTAAATCCTATATTCCATATGGATAAATAAAAATATATTATCTATCTCTGAAAATTCTTCAAATTTCGATACAACTTTATCTGTTGAATTTGATTAATCTGTAATAATTGATAAAAAAATTTAAATTACAAAAGTCTTATTAAAAGATTAAAAATTTTTTCCAAATTCAAAATATTTGTTTAACATGACCACATTGTTCATTTTGTGTGTTCTTAATTTAATACCTCTCACACATGAAAAATACCATATGTAAATGAAATTTTATTCGCACTCATAATTGTATAATAACTGTATATTTTGTATTTCTCGTGACCTGACCAGTACTTCTGATGTCGTCAACTTTAGAAATAAAACTGGATAACATTACCTTTCTAAATATCGTAAATATATGGTTTTAATATAGATTCCCAGTCATGTCTCACTATGCAGTGATTTTGACATGCCTAGAGATCATTTGGTCATTGTTCTGGACTTAGTGATCTAGCAGTAGTAAACTCTACTAAAATCTTCGTAAACTTTGGGTTTTTGATTTACATTGGGTTATCGTCTGAAGCTAATAGCAGTCGTGCCAAGGTTTGGCATACGATGAAAAATACCTTTTTAAAGGAAATTATCGATTATTATAATTGATGCATAAATTTGATACTTTTAGTAGTTATAGTAGCTATTTTTAATTTATTTAGCGTGATTAATTCAATATTTTCTTCAATAATTTGCCAAGTATTGCAACCTTAAAAAACATTGCTTTATGTTGCCATTATACTTACACGATATCATTTATATTGAATATATGCTTGTATTAAAGTATACACAATTTGAAGTCATATGTATTTTCAATTTCTTAGAGTACAGCAAAAACAAATGATTTATTTTCAAACTGTTATGCATTATTTACTCGGCAAAATCCATGACTTAGTTCATTCATGTGACTTGTTAATATATATGAGTTAAATTAAGTGTTTTTTATCTTACAAATAAAATGCAGAGAGGCACAGAACTAAACTTCAATTTACTTTCGGATTTGTTTACGCATGTTCTTCGAACAAAAACATAAAACTCTGCGTAAATGAAATGCTTAAGTAAAAGTTAGAGCCAGGACACAAAATCTCTGCATAAATACATGTCATTGTTTTGAGATCGCATCGTAAAATGTTAAAAGAAAAAGATTTCAAATGGTAAAATCAATAAGGCGTGATATCCAAGTTATATTCTTACTCCAGATTTAAGAAAAATGCGATTTACTCTTTTGTATTTACTTCATGAATAATACTTGTTTTCAAATAGGCAATACCATTTAAAAATAATAAATATACAATATGAATTTAGAGTTTTCTGGAAAATAAAGAGATTTTTATTTATTTATTCTTCTTTATTGCTATTTGATTTTGATTTTTTCAATTGCTTTAATGCATGATTATCATGCTTCATATTAATTATGATACATAAGTTTATTTTATTAAAATTTAATTCAGTTTGTAAAGTAGTATTACGCATTTATTCAAATTTATTTGCATTTTTAAGTTTTTATTGATAAGATAGTTTTTAATGAGATTTCATAAAGATATTATTTCTTTAAAAAAAATTGATTAATTATTATTAAAGTGTTCATCCAAAAACAATATGCACATTTTTTGTTAGTCAGTAAATACGCATGATGGTAAATTTAGTTATAAATTGATAATAAAATAGTTGCATGAACATATAATGGGATGTTTATTATAATAGCGGTGTTATTATTATTCCAGTTTTTTTTCACTTTCTCTCTCTTTCTATTTCTAAATAAATGATTACCCACTTTGGATAATTAAACTATACGTGCATGATTATGAACTTTTTATAAATATTCATTGCTATCGTTGAATCGAAATATCAAATGCAAGAGTTAGAAATAAAAACACGAGTTACTATTAAGTAAACTTATTGTGAAATTAAAATCAAAAGATATTGTTAAAAAAATTTAAATATGACAGAAACAAACTAAAGATGCTTTATCACATTTTGACAAAGACAAAATATATTATTTATGCATTGTTCAGCTAATGAAACTATAATAGTTTATAGTATTCCAAACTGTGAACTAAAACATTAAAGTTGGTCTGACATTATGAACATATGTTTCAATGATTTTAGTATAAAAACATAAAATATTTTTAATGTTTCAAATCTGTGTTCTGTGAAAAATATATTTAAAGTGTTTTATTAATTAATATAGTAAAACATTAAATATTAATATCATTAAATTATAATAAATAACGTTGCGAACTGAATTGAAGAAAAGATTAACTATCGTTCTGTTGAATTATATTTAACAAACTCTGCTTATTTTGAAATTCAAATTACGAATTTGCAGTAAGAGATTGCTAAATATCATTTTGAAACATCGATATTGAATTGTTCATTTACATTCTGTCTCAGAAATCACTTTCATTTAAAAATGTCTCTAATCCTGCTCAGTTAGAAATTTATTTAAGTGTTTATCAAGTGCAGTGTGATGGTTCTATATTTCGAAGTACAAATGATTTTAAATGCAAATTATCGCTCAATAAGTTAAAAGAATGAAATATAAATTTTATTAAAATTCATAAATTTGTATGATTTGTGCATAACACTAACGTTCAATTGGCATGTTTCAAGATTTTATTACTATATGAAGTTTATTTTTCAATTTACTTTAATTTTAATTAGATTATTTTTTCAGTTTGCAAAATAATTTGCAAATAGAATTTTGTTGTTGGTAAAGTAGATTTTAATTGGAAAATTTACGCATAAAGAGAGTTTTAAAAACAGTAATCAGAACTCTGCTTCATCGAAAAGAAAACAGTAGTGAAGTAGTTTTAAGCATAATACGAGAAACTTGGATGATGATGAACATTCAAATTGGATTGTATAGATGGACTTTTAAAGAAACAAAAGAGATTTAGAAAATATTTTGCGTGACTCAATAACTTAAAATACGTGAGTTAGTAGCTATTTTAAAAATGTCAAAAAGCAGTTTTGTCACTAATTTTTATGTACATTTGTCTACAAGAAAACTCTGCTTGTTGAAAATACCGTATTTGATAACAGATCAAAAATTAAAGAGCTTTGAAGTTGTAGGGCTCTGTATGGTTCTGTTACAACAAAAATTAAAATGACTTTCACTGCGCTCGCCGACATTGAATAAAACTTGGATTATTTCAACTCAAAATCATATCGGCTTTAAGATTACTGGAAAGTAACCGTCTATAAAACCTGGCAAAAAAATTAAAAATATGTCAGCTGATCATTTTTTTTGCATTCATATTTTCAATGCTCATGGTATTTTAAGTGTTAGTTTTTCAATGAAATAATCCTTGATAGAGAATTTTACAAGGATTATTTTGCTCTTAATTAATAATGCTCTTGAATGAAACATGTGAAAAAAGAAACAAATATAGAAGAAAATGTTCTCTATCACAACGAAAACTCTTCGTTTCAGAATTCTATAAATAATTGAAAAGATTACACTTTGAATTATAACCTTATCTCTCCCATTTTAAAAATCTTCCTCCCATATATCTATTTTAAAACCTGAAACCAGGGAAAGAAATTTAGTTTTAATAAAAAATATAAAATATTAAAAATAAAATATATATAATATATACATTTTAAAACTTTCATAATCATAGTTACTAATATGAAGTATTAAATTCACATTCCCGTTGATTAAGATAGTTTAAACAAATGCTTTCAATTTATATTATATAATAATAATGTACGGTTTTGTTATTAAATATTGCTCAGCAAATGTATTCAAAATGATTGAATAATCTTATTTTGAACTGTAAAACATATTTACTGACTACGATAGAAGAGTATATAATAATGATGTATTATGGATAAGCATATGCACACATCTATATATTGCATTTAATGAACCTTAAAAACTATTGTTTCTTTATCTTAATGAACGTTGCTTTTAACAATGAAAGTCTAATATTCCGAATAACATTTTACAACATTTTAAATTTAATACAACCTCTTATAAAATGTACACTTTTCGAGAGAATTTTTCGCTCCTAACTATTTTAAATAATTGACATTTAGAAAAAGATTTGTTAAATATTTTGGAGTGCTTATATGGCATTTACGTTATGTTAATTACATGGATTGTTTATTGTTGAATATATTATATTCATATGTTTTCGCATACACTAGTAGATATTAAGAATTTATATCTACTATTTTTATTATTGTGATTAACAACTATATTTTATGTGATATAAAATCATCTCAGAATAAATATTATATTTTAAAACGCATAATATATATATATATATATATATATATATATATATATATATATATATATATATATATATATATATATCCACCACGAGGGTTACTCTCTGAAATTTTTGAGATACGTGCAGACGAGAGTTTACAAAGCAAAAATAACGGTTTAATTTTAAAGTACAAAGTATTTAACACAATTAAACAAAGTAATTTTAAAGTACAAAGTATTTATTAACACAGAAGACGATTTTTACTGACTTACTTCAACTTGTTTAGCGTGGAATAAATTTTAAACACAATAGAAAATGAAGTTGACGCGAGAACATTTTCGCGCTATAATTTTCTACGATTTCAAAGCAGGATTAAATCAAGAAGAGTGCGTTCAACAGTTGCAATTAGCATTTAGTGATGAATCTTCAGCTCGTGCTACTGTATTCAGATGGTTTAGAGAATTTAGAAGAGCTCGCACTTTTCTTCAGGATGAAGAACACACAGGAAGGCCGCCTTCGGCAGTAATCCCGGATAATGTATCTGCCATACGAAAAATGTTAATGGATGATAATCGTTGTACCTATCAAATAATAAAGAAGGAACTTAACATTGGATCCGCAGTTATACACAAAACCATTCATGTAGAATTACATATGAAAAAAGTTGTTTGCCGTTGGGTTCCCCATAATCTAACTGAGCATCAAAAAGAGGAGCGTGTCAGAATCAGTAAAGAAACTCTTAAAATGCTGAATGATGGTGGCCACCGCATCATTTCTAAAATTGTAACAGGTTATTAAACGTACATACCGTTTTTGGACGTTCCAACATGTCAAGAAAGCAAAGTATGGGTCTTTGAACATGATCCCACGCCGACAATGGTGAAAAAGCAACGCGCACTGAAAAAAGTGATGTATGCCGTTTTCTTCAGAAGTACGGGATTGGTCAAAGCCATAAAGTTGGAAGGACAGAAGACAGTAACAGCAAACTGGTATACGACTAAATGTCTTCCAGAAATTCTACAAGAACTGAATATTAGGGGACTAATGCTTCACCATGACCATGCATCTTCACATACAGCCGGATTAACAGTTGAGTTTCTTAAACAAAAGCTAATTAAAGTGATTGAACATCCGCCGTATTCACCTATGTGCGACTTTTTGTTACTCTTTAATCTAAAAAAGAACTTACGTGGACGTCGTTTTCATTAAGAAGAAGAGATTGATGTGACTATAAATGCATTTTTTCATCTATTCGAAGAAATGAATGGCTTGAGGCATTTAATCTGTGGAAAAATCGTCTTAAAAAGTGCATTGATGCTGGAGGAGACTACTTTGAACACACCTAAAATTTTGTAAGTATAACTTTAAAAACCTAGTTGTATCTCAAAAATTTCAGAAAGACCCTCGTATATAAACAAATTAGATAAAAATTAAAAATAAGAAAATCTGAACTGTATCAAGATTGTGTAATTTGAAAAAATGAATCTTTTAAAGTCATATTCTTGCATTTCATCCGAATCTTTTAAAGTCATATTCTTGCATTTCAGATGATATGAATGGCCATTTTTCTGTTTATATCAGATAATAAAAAATAAATAAATAAAATAATTTACAGCAAAATGTTCTGTAAAGATAAACTCTTCAAACTTGGGGAAATTATAAATTTTTAAGGTGTTCTAAATATTTTGCTTAAGTAAATATACATTTAAGGAAAAATTTTCCCGTAATTTTCTGTAATTATTGAGGTTAGATTTGCCTAACTTATTTTGATCCTCAATGCATCAGTTTGGAAAACTGGTAAAGCTCCTTTGAGCTAGGTACAAGGGAGTTCACTGGTATCAACTGTTAACATCATTTTGGAAAGTTAATGCTGCAGTAATATATTTATTCCATTTAGTTACACTGGGGGTCTTACGTTAGGCTGACCACCTAACTGGGACATATGATTCACACCCCAGGACTCTCGGTCATGAAAACAGTTATGGGCACTGTAGGCCTTGGCCCACATGAGCTGTCGTGCCATGGAGTTTTTAGTTATTCAGATTTAGTTTTGTATAGTGAAAAAATGAAAATTCACTGCATATTTATCTTCCTCTCGATATTTTAAATTTATAATCTGCAGTAATGTAAAAATTACTCTTTTATTCTTCGAAACAGTTTGCGGTATCGCTATTTTAGTGACCTGTGGACTATTTATTTATTCTCGTGGAATATGTTTACATAAAACAAATGTAAAATATTCACAGTTAACATTATCTGCCAGTTGTATTACATAATTTCTGAAATATTTAAGAGAAAAATACTTTTGAAAACCTTAGAGTTTTTATATATTGGTGGAAGACTTTTATGGACAATCGATAGTTAAATTACGTATTTAATGGATATCTAAATATAGAAACAAAACTTATTCATTATGTATTCTTATAAATAAGACGATTTAATCAAAATTTAAAAGATTTGTTTCACTGATTTATGAAAGTATTTTATACTTGAATTTTTTATAGTTGAATTAATATTGTTATAAAACAAATATAAACACATTTTTAATATTTAGGAAAGTACTTTTTTTCAAATATTTTTATATTTGAGTGGGTAAATATTACTTTTTCATGTGAACATTTTATGTTATTCAAACAAGGATTTCAAGAAACTTTAATTGACACAAATAAAAATCAATCATACTTCAGAGATTTCAGTTAACAGAAAATTACCTAATGTTTAAAAAAATTAAATATGATGATTTAACTAAGTAATAATCCAAACATCCAAGCATATTTATAATAAAAAAGATAAACTAACTTTATTAATCAGGAAATTTTCTCGAATAAATTTTTAAAATATTATGAATAAATCAAAACATTAAATATATATTATAGTATTTAATAAATAAAAACATTTAACATGTTTCAGATGGGATAGTTGTAGAAAAAAAAACCTTTATCATGTGAAAATATTTACAACTATCTGTTTTTGTAACTATTTTTAACATATTACAGGCATAATTAATCATTACGTGGAAAAATTCATTCATTAGGTGCAAAAATATTTTTTAAAAGATTATATCTGTACTATGTCGATGCTCATGAAATATTAGGAAATTGCGAGTACAATCATTTTCTTATTAAAGATTCGTAATTTACTGCAAAGGCTGACGAATTTTTACTTTCTACAATAAGGCATTTTAATTTATGTGATTAATAATCTAATTTTAAAAGAATCATCATTCTTCTATTTCCTTTATTTTATTAAAAATTCAAAAAATCTAATTAATAATACCAACTTTTGTTTATTTTTTGTGTAAACAATGCAGTGTTTAATTATTGTTTATTATCCAAGCCTTTTTGGCAGTTAATATCAAAAGATCATGAGGAGACAAATAGAACATAAAATATATATTAAAAAATTTACAATTACTTATTAATTATAACATCCTTCCTTTGTAACTTTATCCTCCATAACTTTTACTAATGTTGAACATGCATCGATGATTAAATAAAAATATATAATAGAAAAGCGCATTTTTTGGATAAGGTAATAACTACAAAGACCAATAAAATGCTTAGTGAATAAAAATTCTTTTAAGCCTTGTATTTAACAATTTCAATAATTAAGTATACAAGTTTTTAATTATGACACTTCTGTAATATGAGCTTTAATTCTTTGGCAGTCAGATAATTAATATATAGGTATCGAAAAATAAAAATAAAATAACTGTTAACTTTTACATATAATAAAATAATATGGTTTTCTTAAATTATTCATATTGTAAATATCAGAAAATGAAATTTTACACCTGTTATAGAAAACCAATACACCAAAATACAAAATTTTGCAGGAAGAGTAAAATGATCTCTTAAAATTAAATATACTTAAAAGGTATAAAATTTATTAGTTACATATTTTTATAGAATGCGTAGTTATATTGTGTTAAATTTTTATCATGTTTGATTTATCATATAAATTTATAAAAGAGAGTTCATTGATAGTAAAATGTAATGCACAGTAACAAATTTACTGAAAAAACAATTATAATATTTTGTGTTTATATACGAAACGTGTACCAAATCTTGGTCCAGTGAACAATATGTCTCAGAGGATAGGCATGAATGACGTATCACACATTTAGCTATGTCTATTAATTCCTGAAGAACATACAGAAATGTAGGCATTTGCCTGTTGATGAAAGCAAAAATAAATGGCCGGAACAGTCATAACTTGTGTCAATCGTATCAAGTGAGTGGTATGATTAAATTTTAGCTTGTAAAACTCTTCAGAGCTTCGGATATCCATGGGGAGTTAAGCTAGTGTAATGAATGAATATAATGAGTGACACTGGTGTTATAATGTGTTATGAATTTCGAAATGGTCACAGAAATGTGCAAGATGAACATTTAACAGTTGAGTGGCAGGCCCAGCATTCAGACCGATAACATATTGTTTTGATGATGTGAACCAAAACTTCGAAGTGATCGGTGTTTGACTATTAGTAGTCTGGCTACGGAGTTCCCAAATTTTACTCAAACTTCACTTTACAGGATTGTTCCTGAAGAGCTTGAATTACGGAAACATTGTACGAGGTGGGCCCAAAAATGCTCACCAGACAGAACAAGAAACAACAAATGCATTTTCGAAGGAAAATAAAACATGGGTATCATTCATCAATCCAAAATCAAAGCACATGAAATGCATTGGCAACATTAAGGCTCAATCAAGCCAAAAATGTGTAAATAACCACCATACAGAAATCACAAATTCATGCAACCATATTTTTAAAGGAAAGGGTGTCCTTTTGATTGATTTCATGTACCATGAGGCAACCATTGCAGCTTTCGTGTATTGCGCAATGGTCATCAAACTGAGACGAGTGATCCAAAATTGATGACCTGAGAAAATTTCGTCTATCAATCTCCACCTGCACGACAGCACATGCCCGCATACCACTGCCAAAACCATTGATAATATTCAAGATTTTCGTTGGAAACTTATGAACCATCCTCTGCACAGTCCAGACCTCGTACCAATCAACAATTTCCTCTTCCTGCATTTGAATCGATGACTTAGTGAGCAACGATTCCAAAACAACGATGAATTCATGTTGAGTGTTATCAAATGGTCAATGACCCAGGTGGCAGACTTTTGTACCGAGTGGATAAAAAGCTAGAGTTGCGTTACTAAAAATGTAGAGATTTAAACGGTGATTAAGTAGAAAAATGAATTAGATCTGTTGTCATATAATTTTATCAATATAAGCATTGTTTCAAGATTGATGTTTTCTTTATAAGCAAACGAACCTTAGTTTTGGAATACTTTTCGTATAATAAAATGTGTGCAAAATAAAAGTGCACTGTATTATGTAATTAATAACCTAATACAAAATTATGTAGAATATTGTTAAAAATAAAAGTTGAATTAAATCTTTGGAAATATTGTTTTAAAGACATAATATTTTAAGTGCAAAAATTTCAGAATTATTTAAAAATAGTTCTAACCAATCCGAAGCAAATTATGCTCCTTAAACATTTAAAGCATGATTTAAAAATCGAATTTACAAACATGTAAAAATAAGTTAGCCGAAATTTGGAAAACCATACCCATGGCTTCAAATATTACAAGTTTTTAAAATGTAACTAAAAAGGAACAAGAAAAATATCAATTATGAAATTCCCACAAAAACTTATTCAGCTATTACTGATAGGAACCATATACAATTTTTCAAATTAGATTAATCATTTTTCCAGACTTCGCATTTCCTTAATTGTATGTGAATATCGTAACTCAATGAAAAAACAGAAAGTCATTTGTGGTTTAGGTAATTAATATGTTCAGTTCTTAAAATAATGTTGTTATTAGTAATGTAACAGATTCAAATGTTTTTCAAACTATTAAAATTGGCTATCAAATAAGATAAAATGAGTAGAAATTTATTTAGCATATTAGCAAACATGAGAATGTTTTGGAATAATAAAAATGAAAAATTATCTTATTGACATTTCTAAAAGATCTGAAGTGGTGTACATAAAGTTTGCACATAATGCAAATAAAATAATCAAAGAATTTTTAAATACATTTGAATATATTTATCAAGAAAATATAAAAAAATGCTGAGATTTTAAGAAAGAAATTCGATCTTTGTTTTTTCGCGTATAAAATCCTTTACAAAAAACTATATTTTACACTGATTACAAAAACACATACAATACATTAAAAAATATAAATGGCTGAATATTATTTAAAACAAATTTATCAGGCATAATAGAAATTCTACTAAACTAGATGTATTAATACAACGGTATATTGTATAATTTATTGCTCTTAACAGAATGCATCTTTTCACAAATAAATATTGATTATAATTAGTATTTGAGGAATATATTTTATTCGGCAAATAATATTACTTACATGATAATATTTCTTTGGGACATATCCAAAGTAGTGAAAGAGGAAAATGTGTTTTTGTAGTCATTTGCCACCAGAATAAACGTCGACAATTATATATTAATCTGAAGCAAATTAAGACTTTGTTGATGAGTGAAACATAGATGTCAAATTGTACAGTAAGAACATAAATATATTCCATTTCTTTGAAAGTTGGTTGCGAAATCAAGTTTTAAATCATAATTCAGCTTAGTAAAGCATATCTAAAGGGAATGGAAAAGTCATTTTTAATACAAATGACTAAAATTTGTGACTTCAAATTCATTACAAGATTGCAATTTCTTCTCTCAACGGAAACACGTGAAAGAAATTTTTCTCTACATAACGAACAATATAAACTATGATAGTAGATAGAAATTCTTCATTAGAATGTTTACTGTTTTCATAATATTTTTTGTCTTCGGTTACTTAAATTAGTAATTACATTAAGCAGTTTTATCAATGCAACAGAGCTACAATTCAATGTTTACCAGTACTAGTATTGATGAGAATGGATTTGCATTGAAAATGATGACTAGTATATATGCTCATGGAATGAAGTAACATGCAACATTTTCCATCTAACATATTAGAACGAGATGCAGTCACAAAAATTACTTTTTTTCATGTGGTTTTTCAAGTGGAATATCTTGGATAGGCGCATAACCAAATATAAATCACACGTGGATATCACAGTATTCAAAATTACAGACATGACACAATAAATCCAATTATTCTTTTGAACATTAACGTATGTAAAAATACTTGCTGTGTTGAATATTCTTTTTTTATAGACAAGCAGACTACAAAATATCAAGTTTTACTGATGATATAAATAATTGTATAAGTCGAAAATAAGAAATTATTACTCCCCGCAGAATAATTCGAATATTTTAAGCACTTGTGTTAGCTTCAGTTATGAATTTAAGTATGTGTACCAAAAATTAATAATTATTGAAACAATGAAGAAAGTTTATAATATAAAATAATTAAAAATATAGTTACTACGCATGCAAACTTCATGCATTTGTATTTCTTTGAATATTTTAATACTTTTATCAGCATTATATTTTTAATAAATAAGATAATTTGTAAATAAGGTTCTGAAATTTTTATTTCTTAAATTTTAAATTTTTTTTTCTGCTGAGAAACAGATAATGTTAAATATATATTAAATAGAAAATTAATGAATTACAATATTTTATGGCGAAATATTACAATTTTCACAAATAGATTTGGAAGTAGCTATCACCAGAAATGCACTGAAAGTTAAACAAATGAATTCACCTCATTTTAGTTCTTATTTATGAGAGTGCGTACTTATAAATTGCAGAATAAACATAGTAAAATTCAATATATTCTTTCGGGCTTGTGTGGATGCAGAAAGAAGTTGCAGACAATCAAACATTAACTATTCAGTAGTTGTTACGACTACACAGAATGTTTTGTAAGCATGCGTTTTAAGATATTTTCATGAATGGTAAATGATTTTAGAATACATGAAACTAGAAATTTAACAGTAAAAAATATTTACATTGAAGATAATAATATTGTCATTACATGTTTAAAATGTTTATGTTTAAATGCATTTATTAACATAACATAAAGTAAGAATAAAAGTAAATTCAATTTGCTTTATTTTAGATTTTAATTTGGTTTATTTAATATATAATTTAGTTTTCATAATGAAACAAAAATTTAATATATAATATACATTTTTACCATTTATCAGAATGTTTTTCCCTAAATTTCATTGTGAGGTATCTATCATGTCAAAATTATCAAGTTATCAATAATCAAATCAAATATCAACATATGTGCAAATATTAAATTTTAAAATACAATTACAGCTCAAATTATTCAAAAAATATACTAAGAGATGCATGAATCAATATAAATATATGACACCAACTAAAATGACTAAATTCTCTATACATTATGTGTCAGCTATTATGAGAATGAAATAAATATTAAAATGATATTTAAAATTTCAAACATAATTCTTCATTGTTTTACAAAAGTATTCTTTGTGTTTTTGAATAAATTAAATATTAATTTCGTCAGTTATATATTTGCAAACATTCAAAAGGTTGTGTTTTTTGCATCATAGAAATCTAATCTTGATGGTTAATCTTTGGAAAATTTAAAAATTGTATAATACATTATTTATAAAATGAAAAATAAAATTTAAATTCAGTAAAGGACTGAAAAATAGTGTATATATATATATATATATATATATATATATATATATATATATATATATATATATATATATATATATATATATATATATATATATATATATATATATATATATATATATATATATATATATATATAATATACATTATATTTTACATTGAACGTATTTTAAATTTGTATATCAAGTCTTTTAAATTGTTTTTTGTAAAACAACATAAGACATGGAAAACAGTATAATATATTAAAATTATATGTAAACACCATAAAATAAAAATTAAGTATTTGAAAATAATAAGAGTAATCAACGCGCATTATTACATGCTTTCTAATATTGTTAACATTTAGTTACAAAATTATATGACTTCACACTTATCTAAATTTTCTCTCATTTCCTGTTATCTATAATCAACTGTATGCAAGACGATGCACCACCATAATTTGTTAATTCAGTGAAACTATTCCTGTTACAAGTCTTTGGACAAGATGATAATCAATCGAAGTTGAAATTTAACATGACCTGTACGAATACTTGATCTCAATCCAGATGATTTCCGACTGTGGCACGGGCATTTCTCTATTATTCACCCTCTTCAACACTGACTAAACTTAGGCATACTAAGTATTGTGATAATCTTGAAATGCATCCTTTTATGTTACACACAGTTTTAATGAGGGTTGTTAGTCACAATTGTTATATCGTCGAGTGTACAGGCGATTGCCTCAAAATTTTGCTATATTTCACAATAAAATGAATAGGATATATATAATGAAAATAAATTATCAGGAATGTGATATAGGAGTTGAAATTATACATTACCTTTTAGTAACATTTTATTGCCTAACTTAAATCCAAGAAGCACGAAATAAAAATAAAACAAATCTATAATTTTTATCCTAAAAAACAGTTATCATTCTCTAAATTAATTAATTGTTTTTTCATACAATACAATTTTATGTTATGCTTTGTTCATGTACGCAAATAATGTTTTACTTTTAAATGCAAATCTTAAATTTCTTCCTACTTTAATGAAAATCCGAAAATCAGGGATACGTTACTTTATACAGAAACAAAATAAATATAATGCGTATAAAAGTTATAATATAAATATAAATGTTTCTAAAATTAAATGAAAAATATCAAGTCTCTTATGTTTAAGCATGTAAGTAAGACTTAAAATGATCAAATCAAGGCTTTAACAGAAAACTCACAGATTTATATATATATATATATATATATATATATATATATATATATATATATATATATATATATATATATATATATATATATATATATATATATATATATATATATATATATATATATATATATATATATATATATATATATATATATATATATATATATATATATATATATATATATATATATATATATATATATATATATAGGTTTAGACAAAATATATGAACATGCACATCTTTCATGAACTATATTCAACTCAGTGATAACCCCAACAAAAGAATCCTCTGTGCAGTTTCAAATAAATTACACAATTAGATACATCTTACTCCTAACTAGAAATTGATAGAAATAAATAGAAATTGATACAACCAATCAAAAAATTCTTTAAGAATATAAAAATGTGACGTTTGAACCATCACTTTTTTTCAAGGTGATAACAATCATGTTAACTTAGTAAGAATGTAGAAAGCATTCCAATAAAATACAAAGAGCATTAGACAATAACCAAGTTTAAAGCATATTTCTTCAACAAATTAGTAATAACTAAACTTTTTTTGAGTTGCATTTATCTCTCAATGTGCTCAAATTTCTACACACATAGAAATGTAAAGCTTGCCTCATCTTTTCAATGCATTATATTTTCGTATGTTCTTTCATAAACAACCTCATGTGAAATCCGCATGACACTCTAAAATGATATTGAAGCAATTTCAGAGTTTATAAGCAAAATTATATAACACAATCTTTAGGAAGATAAAGCAATTTTTTTGAAAAACTTCATATTTATAGTGGTGGGTGGGACTAATCCCCATCAGGTCTAGTGGAACTAGACCAGATCCATGAGGTCAAAGACAGCCATAAAGTCCAAAAGCAGATGTGGACTTTTCACAGCCTTCTCACGAGAATACCCCAAGAAGTTCTAGATGTGTTGCGGGCAAAACGGTGCATTGTCGCACTTGGGGCATGTTGGGTATTTTCTTTCACCATCCTCAAAGATCATACACTTCAAGTGGCCAGTAGAGAGTCGACAGTGTCGTCTGCTGTACTCTGGAGCCCTTAAATGTTGTGGCGGCTGCAGGATGTCTTTGGAAGTATTAAGGATGAGCAGGAGCGTCAGCCAGGTTTTATAAGTAAGTTGCTTAGTAATGGAAGAGATCTCTGATGGTGTTAGTGCCATGCGATCTTCTGGGTTCAAAGGATTACTGGCCGCAGCCTTTGCAAGGTCGTCGGCTACTTCATTCCTAGGCAGACCAACATGCGAGGGGACCCACTGGAGGTGGATTGGAAGTTGAACTGAAAGGCTTTTCAACAAGAGTAGAATACTTCTACTAGTACTGTCGCCGATGGATTACAAATTGAAATGGTGCTGGATCGAGGATCGACTGCCTGTAAGGATCCATATCTCCTAGAAATCATTTTGTGTATTGTTAGCTAACAAAGAAAGTCCACTCATGATGGCGATGAGTTCCGTTCTGAATACGGACGTGTGGTCAGCAGTTCTTTTTTCAAGCTTGATGGAATGGTTGGGGGTTCAATACATACTCCGCTGCCAGATGTATTGGTCTCCAATTTGCTTCCATCAGTATAAACCCTCGCTGCTCCGATAGGAATCTTGTCTCTAGAGACAATTGCTTTAGTAAGTACGGGTGGTCCAACTTTTTACTTGCTTCGAGTGTTAGGTTGGGATGGAAAGTGACTCCCTGGAGGCCAAACGCAGGGTTAATCAAAGGTGTCAAGCAGAAGGGCTCAACATAAGGATACAGCAAGTTCTGTAAATGCGATTGGGAGAATGGACTATTACGTTTTAATCTTTGGTTATTGCTCCAATTAATTAAATATTGTGATGTTCTGTGTTGGTCTCCAAAGCTGATCAATTTATTGAAGTACTTGGTTAAGCAATACTTCCTTCTCCTATGTAATGGTAGAAGGTCGCACTCGTACAGAGCTAAATTGTTAGGGCAGCTGTTGTGAAGTCCTCCATGATCGTAGCAGCGCTCTGCTAAATTCTTTCAAGCTTTTGTATGTTAGAATCAGAGGCACAAAAATAAATGGCTGAACCAAATTCTAACAAAAGTCTAATTAAGGAAGTATAGGTAATTTTCAGAGTAGAGGCATCAGCACCCTAATACTGCCCAGAGATGTATTTTAATATATTTAGACGTTTTCTGCTTCTTGTGACTAGATCTTCAATATGTCGATTACAAAGAATCTCTTGATCCAAGGTAAATCCCAGATATTTGGGATGTTTTAAATATGGCAGTTCAGGAATACTTTTGGCTTAAAATTATAAAAGTGTTTATTGGTGGTGAAAAAGCTGACCACTGACTTCGTGAGATTGAATGACAATTTGTGGTCTATAGCAAAATCGCTAACTCTGTCCAATGACTGGGAAAGGGTATTTTCAATAGATGAAACGTCGTGGCCTGAGCACCAAAGGACAATATCATCTGCGAATAAGCCAATACAACCATTTCCAAAAGTCCTCCTTTCCACATCTGCCATGAACAGGGAAAAAGTGTGGGACTGAGGACTGATCCCTGGGGAACTCCTTGGCCGAGCTTAAAGTCCTTAGAGAGAGATTTATTAAATTTAATTCGTATTACTCTGAATTTCAAAAAATCAGAGATCCAAGGTTGAGCTCTCCACTTTATTCAAAAATTTTTAAACATATTAAAAATGAGTTTGTTTCTCCAGACCGTGTCAAAAGCCCTGGATAAATCCAGAAATGCCGCTATGGTGTTATTGGTGGGTTTTAAATTCTGGGCTTCTCTGACACTTTGGCAGAAGTACAGGACCTGGTCTATTGTAGTATGCCCTCTCCTAAATCCATACTGTTCCTTGGGTAGCAGATTATTTTTTTCCGGAAAGTATATGAGTCTTCTCAGTATCATTCTTTCCACGATTTTACATGGTATACTTGTCAAGGCGATAGGCCGATTGCTCTCAGGGGAACTAATTACCTTACCAGGTTTCCTAATAGGGATAATGGTGGCTCTTTTCCACTCCTTCGGAAGTCAGCCACTATTCCAAGATTGATTAATTATATCCAAGAGGTATTTGGTGCCATTTGGGCCAAGATGAGTAACCATATCCCCATGCATGTTATCAGGTCCCGGTGATTTCTTCGAGTCAATGGCATTTAAGGTCGGTTCGAATTCTTGCATAGAGAAGTCAGTCAAGAAGACAGAATCACCCAGTTCCGAGCTACGGCACATGTGTACAGCAGTTTTGGCCTCTCTTTCAGTACATTTGTCGACTCTGTCCAAACTCAATCTGCTCATTTTTTGATAATGACTGCCAAATATGTTAGCGGTAGATTTGTCATCATTGGAGGATGACCATCCGGAGTTAAAATGGTGTTGCAGACCTCCTCTTGAGGTTGATCTTTACTCAGGGATTTGGCAATTTTCTATAAATTAGAGTTATTTGTTCTAGCATCAATTTTATTACAAAACTCATACCATAACGATCATTTCTTTGTTGCGTAGAGACGTTTAATTTCAGCATTAGTTCTGTTAAATTCAACACGAGCACATTCATTTTGTTGTGCTTAAGTTCCTGGTACAGTCCATCTCTTTTATCAACAAGAGGTCGTATGTTAGGATCGTTATGTAAGAAGGTGGCTTTAAAGTGCTTGAAATTCCCTCTGGAGATGGTTTTCTTAGCATTACGGATCACGATATATTTGAAATTGAACCAGTTTTCATCAAGTTGACGGGTAAGTGAAAGTGAGGTGAAGTCTCTTTGTGTTTGTTCAGCGTAAGCCGGCCAATCAGCTTTTCTGAAGTTCCAGAACTTTTCTATTGTGATAGGTCTCTTCTTTGGTAGTTTCAGTTCTATTTTTATTAGGAGATGATCACTTCCTATGTTATCTAAAACGGACCACTGACAGGAAGGGTAGATATCCGTGCTAGCAAGTGTGACATCAAGGGCTTCAGTGGTATTGTAACTGAACGAGTTGTGTGTTGGGGAGCCATCATTGAGGAAGAAAAAGGCGTTGTCATCAGCTGCATTTATGAGATCGCAACCTCTACTGTTATTAGCAGAGCAGCCCCAGAAGGTATGCTTAGCATTAAGGTCACCCATGAAAAGACATGGTACATTTGAATCTGCCAGATCAAAGAGATACTTTGGCAGGTGACCCAGATTAGGAGGGTGTGATACGTGTTAAATAAATTTAATTTATGCTTACTTCAAAAATGGAGACACCCTGGATTTCTAATTCCGTACCTGTGGGCGGTAATATGATGCTTTTATATTGAACATCTCTAATTAAGAGTGCAAGTCTGCTGCCACCTCCAGTGGCTCTGTCTAATCTATAAATGTGGTGTCCTTTAATATTCAGTTTCATTTGCTCTTTTAGTTTCGTTTCTTGGATAGCAATTATTTGGGACTTATGAGCATAGGCGAGTTCCAGAAGTTGGTCAAGTTTAACTTTCATGGCGTAGGTAGATAGTCCATTCATGTTGGCTTGAAGAATTTTTAGTGATTTGATCTATTGAAGACGTGGAGATTGTAACTTACTTTTCGAACTGAGCCTTCTGCCTAAACTCAGAGCGCGCCCCTTGATAACCTGCGCGACGGGCGATGCAGTATGAAGTACTGTAGATGTGTGACTCATGCGTAAAGGGGAAAATTTGACACCTTGTGTTGACCCAGAGACCTGGAGCACCTTGTCCTATGTTAGAACCTAAGGTAGAAGTCTGACTTGGCTCCTATGCCTGCAGACCTTAGCTGAGCATATTGGAACACCCTTCACGCCTTGGGTGATCCTACCAGGAGATTATCTCCCGACGTATTTCACCCGTTCCGCCCAGGTACACCCCCTCGCCGGCTATAAGAACACTCTTTGAGGTGGCCTGCAGGACTTGAGGGGGTCATATTTATGCACAGAAATATAATTAATGTAACAAAGATTATCTTAGACATCATGGAACTTCTGCTCATGGAAATGTCTTGGAAAATCCTTGTTTCAAAAAGGCTTCTATCAGATCATTATTTTTTATCTATACGTAAACCACTATTACAAAAAATATTATTATTACTGACTAAAAAAAGAACAAAACACGTACATGCAATGATTATTTATGTATTTTATCATAATCTGGTTAGTATCACAAAAATGTAATTTGCAATCATTTAAAAATTTAATTATCTACATTAAATACATAAATTGTATTTGAAATAATTTTTATAACTAAATGTGAAATAACTTTGTATTGTTGTTGTTGTTGCTGATCCCTGTTGTATAGCAGCGCTAGACCAAGTCTATGACATTGCACACTCTCAGGAAATCAATGATCAATAATGGTCGCTCCAGAAGCACTCAAGGATATGATCCGGATTGGCTTGATAATTTTGTATTAAATATTGCATTAACAACTTAAATTAAAAAATTAATTATTAATAAAAGTTATACCTTATCATATTTTCTCACCCAAAAAATGAACTAAAAACTCTTTGTTGTGAACTCCTAATTTGTCTATCATTTAAAAATGAAATAAAAATTAATCCAAGTAAAACAATTTAAACAATCAGTGTACGTTAGTTGCTATAATCATTGAAATAACCATTCAAATAATCATTGAATATTGTGATTTTTATAATTAATTTTATTTTTAATAAAATAAAAGGGTAATTTATTCTCTTAATTCTCCTAACATATATATATATATATATATATATATATATATATATATATATATATATATATATATATATATATATATATATATATATATATATATATATTACACTTAAACAAGTGAAATAAAGATAAATCAATAGACTTTGGATACTAAATACCGAAATCAATAAGTAATGGAATTTTTACTCTCCCTTTTCTTCTTAACAATCCTTTTGCCCTGACTTTGAGAAATAAAGCAAAACAATTTCTGAACTTATTTTTTGACTTGCACTTTATATTTATTTTGATTCAGAAGTAGTAATAGGAGCAAACCTCACACTAGTTGTCAAAGAAGATGCGATGTTCTTGTCTACTTTTCAATATATGAGTTTTCTAAATGAGACTAGGTTTTGTGTTTTGGGGGAAAATAAAATATTTCTTGTTTTTCTCTTATTGCCAAAAGGTTTTAGTCTTTGCCTTTATTTACAGTTTTGTTTACTTTATTTGTATGATAATTTGTGTGAATCACAATTTCCCAAAGATTTTCTAACTGTAGAAAACAATTTTATTCTGAACTTCTTTCTCTATTATAGACTTCACTTAATGTCAAAAAAAAAAAGCTTATGTTTTTACATGATTACTTAGATAAAAACTTCTTTTTCTCAACGATAGTTTTATGAGGATATTGAAAATAACAGAAATCTACAGTTTTATGCATTGTAAATTGAGAAAATTGCACTCAAAAATCAATATAACAGATTTTTGAAATTTAAATGTGGTAAGTGTAGTGAGATACAATTAATTTTGACTAGCTATCAAATGATTTTATTTCTCTTTAACTTTTCCTTTAACTTTTATTTAATCGCATTATTGTGTCATTTGTTTATTTATTTTAAAGACGTCATCGAAAATTATTTATTTTAGAGATGATTTTATAAAATCAAATTGTATGCATAGGCTCACATTTATATCTATGTATGTACATATCTATCTTTCTATTTATCTATCTATCTATCTATCTATCTATATATATATATATATATATATATATATATATATATATATATATATATATATTTTTTATATATATATATATATATATATATATATATCTTAGCTTATATATTATATTTTATTTTCATGAAGATTATTCTTCTTGCATTTGCTTAAACAAATTGAAAATTGGTTTCAGTGCGAAAAAGTTTAGTTTCATTCTAACAAAAACTTTTCGCAGCCATGCATTGATAAAAATTTTGTTGAGTCAGTTTGCTTGTCAAATGTATACATCTAACAATCAATATAAATTTGTTTACGAATCCGAAGTAGCCAGATAAATGTCAGGTAGTAGATAGATAAATGGGGCAACATCCTATGATCAATGAATAAAAACTTGAGTAATTAAATAAAAAAATTGAGTCTTTTTGATTATCATAAAAATTGAGGTGCAAAATATATAGTAAAAAGTATTTTTATACATTAGTGGTTTCTAAATTTTGTAGATACTTGAGTTGAAAATTGAAAATTCTGATAAAACACTTAATGCATTTAAATATCATTCAAAAATACTATGCATATATTTGATATATTTCATTTATTTATACCAGAAGCATGGAAATGCCAGGGTAAAAACTGTTAGTTAAAAAGTACTTAAAGTCTCCAAATATATCATTTGTATGATAAATAATGTTTTAAATTATTCTTATCTCATTTATTTATTGTTTTCATTTAAAATCGGTGCAGAGTTTATTTTTCAAAATATTAATGTTTAAAAAAGCATAGCAATTTTTAAAAAATATTTCATATAACTCTATTTTTAAGAATCATATATAATAATTTATTTTTTTAAATAATACTTCTTAAACTCAGAGTAATTCATAACAGAAGAACACAGGTAGGTTTTAATTTTTTCACATTAAATGACTAGCGTACAGAAAATTAGTAGTTCAATACATTATATATCAGATATTTAAATGATATTATTCTTGATAGTGTTTTGCAAACTGTAAGTAATTTAATATACTTTTTTTTAAATTTCAGAGATTAATAATACTTGATGAAAATAGATATGATTCATCTTTAAATACTTTATAATTATGTGTTTATTTAATTTTATTAATATTAATTTAGTAGAAAAGAAAAGCTAACAATATCTATTAAGACTTACAATTTATTTTAAATATTTAGAAATTATGTTATTTGTATTCATGTCGAAATAATATTTCCTATTTTTATGAATAAAATATTTCCTTAAGTCTCTTATTGACTTACAATCTTTAGGGGATGAAACGATATTTAAAAATTGATCTTCGACAGTGATGTAGATTTTTTAAACTAATATTAATTTTTAAAAAATTGAAATTATTGTGTTAATTTTACCTTAAATTCAAAATAGTCTTATTGTAGTTTTCAGAAAAAGTCATTCACTAAGCAGTAGCAAGCAAAATGAGGTCTTCACCTTGACCAAAAGGATAAATCAAACTAAATTTGTATTTTAATGTGTTTTACAAAGTCCTTCAGGATATGCAGGTAAGAATTGGTAAAAATAAAGCTTATTCCTGAATTTTTCTTTGTTCAGTTAGTCGAGAAGGATCGTTAACAAAAACATCACACTGCATAATTTTATTTAATAAATAATTAAAAATAATTATCGTATTTTGGTAGAAATACTCAGAGTTAACAATCTATCAGCCTGAAAAACAAATGAATTTGTTTTTGTAAATTAATATAAAAAATTCGAATATCATTTTTAATATCTGCAACCGAATGCATAATATAATATCCAGATTTATAATCTTGATATATTTTCAAGGAATTATAAATATAAATAATAAACACAATATAAATTATACAATTTATTACATTATAAACATAAGTAATTTTTTGGGATAATAAATACGAAGCAATATTTCATAAAACAGCATTCAAATACCGGAAATAAAAGGATTTACAGTATTTACCCATTCAAGAATGAATACTAATAAATATAAAAGTAAAGGAAACTCTAATTTAATTTTGAAATCATAAAAATGAATTTGATCTTTTCCACAGATGCCAAAAAGATTTGATTATCTAAATTGAAATCAGAAAAATATCAATGAACCGCAAACTTACTTGACTTGATGCTTCTGATTTTCTCACAAAGAAAATGTCAAACGTTTTAGCTTAATAAATTTTGAAAAATATTAAACACATTTTATTATCATTTTATCTTGAAATAAAAAGACTTCATAGATTGTCAAATATATTAAAAATCTGACTGTCATTTGAAGTGAATTGTTCTGTGAAACTATTAATTGTAAAAAACAATTTCTGAAATTCAGCTTATCTATCGTTTTCTTAATGTTAGTAAATTATATTTTGTAATCCTTCAAGTTCAATACATTCAACATTTTTGTCCAAATATTTATACATATCATTAATAATTATTTCAAGAAACTATATAAGTTTAAAAAGTTTTTCAAGGATACATGTAGTCTGCCTGGAACATTTGAAGCAATAGGTGTTTTAGATACTTTATGCAACGAAAAAAATAAAATACTATTTAAAGTTAAGAGATGTTTCCTTACCATACTGCAAATGTATTATTTACATATTATTAATAATGATATTTGTCTACCCATATACATATTTCTATAAAAGCAATTATGAATTTTTATCTTTTATCCTAAAAACAATTGAATATAAGTAAAGTAATAATTTTAAATTATTGTAAACTCACATGAATAAAAAAACTTTAAACAATAAAATTATTTTAAATCGAATGTTCTTAAACGAGTTTGTTTTAAAGTGTTACTTTAAAACAAATTTCTTTTTAATAATAAATTGCTAAAAAGAGCAAGTTAATTAAGAGTATTAAAATTTTTTTAAACGTGAAGATTCATATCAGTCGAAGGAAAAAATACAAAGTTGTTTTTTATGAAATAAAATAAAAAAAAACTGCAATGCAAAGCAAAATAAGCAATTTTGTAATGTTTCTGTTTTTAAGCAATTACAAATTAATTAAATAAAAAAATAATCACGTATTTCATACATTAATTCAACAGTGCAAAGAAATTAATTTTTGTATGAATTTGAAATTTAATATAAAAATACAAACAATAAGCATACTTCCATATAATTAATGGGCTGAAAAACCATGCAACATTTAAATGCATAATTGTTAAAGCCTATTGTATTAGAAGTTACAAATTTTATAAAATAATTTGAAAAATTAGTTTAAAAACAAAGTGGAAAACTTTTTTTCCTTTGATAAATTTTTAACTATATCATTGTTTTATTAGTTCTTTTCTACATAGATATAGAATTAAAATTAATAAGGGGAATTTTCGGCATTAACTATGAAAATAAATAAAATATTTCTTTCTGGTCGATAGATTTTCTTTCATTCTAAAAAGTAACTAAATTACTAACACTTTTCTAATGCAATTAAATTATTTTAAAAAATTTTTAAATTCACTATCAATTTTAATATGTTATTAAAGAGTATCATCATGATAATAAAATTCTAGAATTATAATTTTAAAATTCTTTTATTTGATAACGCAAATAGTTTTTCTAAATAAGTTAGTACTCTTTTTACTTTGAATTAAAATAGAAATTGTATAATTTTTAATAAGATCAATACAATTAATTGAATTTTATTTGTATTTTATAACTTAGTTATAAAATACAAATATAATCTATTTAAAATAACTTTTAAGTCTATTTAAAATAACTTTTAAATTTTAAAATGTATCTCATGTTTCTCTTAGCTTTTTGGAACAAAAAAAATTTCAACAAGATTCATGAAAAAATATACATGGTATATCGAGATGCTAAAAGATATCGGAATATATGCCTCTCCTACATATTTGTATAATCCCATGTACCTCTTAATGAATTTTTCACACAGCACAAAATCAAGGTTTTTGCTTATCATCATTACATCTTGACAAAATAAATCAAATAATTTAAGAAAACTTGTATATGTTATAAATATATAGGAAATCACAATTTTTATATTATCAGAAAAACATAACATACGGAAATATTCGATTATATATAAATAAATAAATAAATATATATATATACATATATATATATATATATATATATATATATATATATATATATATATATATATATATATATATATATATATATATATATATATATATATATATATATATATATATATATATATATATATATATATATATATATATATATATGTGTGTATAAATAAAAAAAATATGATTTTAAAGTTAATCAGTTATAATGCATTTCAATTGGTTTTAACAGAATTGATGAAAAGCTGTTCCTGTTATAAAAAATTACACCAAAAAGAAGGTAATTTTATTTTGAATAAAAATAAAGGAAATACATTTTAATGCGTCAGAGAATAAAAGAAACATGCAGCGTAAAATTAAGCAAATGGAACTAGTTTCTTAAGTGCCTGTTTCAGTGTGATAAGAGATAAAACTTAATAAAAAAAACAAGACATGCACGGCAATATTAAAGAGCATGCTTAATGCAATAGCAACTTAGTATCAATAAAATATTCCCTTTAGATACATTTCAAAGTATTAAATATTAAAGAAAAATGTAAGCATTAACATACATTTTTCAAATTAATTGGAGAGTAAAATTTTCTGAAATAAAATGAAGCACTGCAAAAATAAGGATATAAAGACTATTAGTGTTTTTTTGTTGATTTTAAGAGAAAAAAATCATTTTATCTTACGATTTTTGCTGGACCAAGCTATTATATTTTATTTTAAAATAGTATTACTTTTTAACCGTTATAGTAATAGCAGGACACATTTTATAAAAAGATGTATAGTAAATAAATATGCTTATTGTTTACATTATTTGTATAATTTTCAAAAGAAATGTATTCATTTTATATTCATTTCACTAATGAAGTGCATGCTATATTAATAATTTTCTTTTAAAATAAGAAAATGTTTTTACAAGGTATACCGTATGCTTAATACTTAAAGATCTACTATAAGTAGTATTCTATATAGATATTAATAGATATTAATACTTAAAGTAATAATTAATACTTTAATTACTATAGATATTAATACTTAAAGATCTACTATACTTAAAGATCTATATATTTAGGAACATTTATTTATGTAATAATTGTATTGTTCATTCCGAGTAACATGTTTGTCACATTGCACAATATATTATATTTTGATGTTAAAAATTACCACAAAATCAACGATATTTACAAAGTTTATATTTTACAAATATTAGAACCTAATGAAGTAATCATGATGAGGGTCATTATATGTAGGAATAAAAGTTTCAAGTGTTATTGTAAGAATAAAAGTATCAAAGTATCAATTGTTAGAGCAATAAACATTTGAAGAAAATTACGAAGTGTATAATGTCTGCTTTTCAGTTCTATGAGAAAGTCCATGCATATATGTAGAAACTAAAGAAAAAATATAATACCGTGCAAATGAGGAGCGACTGAATAAGACAAGTAATGATTTCACAAGAGGAAGCTGGCATAATCAACTTTATACTATTTTTTAAATGTATCTATTTAACACTGTGCAGGGTATATTTTGGAAACAGCTTTCAAATTGATATGCATATTAATTGAAATTTTTCTCTTGACACAGATTCTATTTAAAGGAAATATAATCTCTGAAAGTATCAGTAGATTCTTTCACGGTGATATTTGCAGACTTGTTACAGATTTACAATTTTACGATTCTCGAGAGACAGCAACTGGTTTCCCCAATAATGTGTCCCTTATTTATTCAAAGTGGATTGAGCACACAATTATCTCTGCAATTTAGCATAATAAAATTAAAACACATAATCTCAACATTAATGTCATATTTAAGATAAAAAAAGTTCCATATCATAAGAGTCTTTAAAGAATATGTTGGTACTAATTCATTGGCCTCACACTGAATAGTTTCTATTAAAGTATCTAGTTATCTATTGCTGAGACAACTATTTAAAATAAAAAAATCTGATTTTCAGTTCTGAGTAGCACCAAATGGATTTCTATCTACTACTTTGCACTATCTACTACCAGATGGATTACTACTTTGCACTATATATTTTCTTTCCAAAAACCTCTAAAATTATTTTTTGCAATCTAAATCACAATTTAGAATAGTGACACTGCAAAGTTAAATTAATTACGTAACACCATTTTTTGTTACATTGCTTTTAGTTTCAAGAATATATAGGAGCATATTATTACATCATTGTACCGAAGCTGAAATAAATAATCAAATAGACTTCCAAAGAGAACAAATAAGAAGATTCTATTTGGTCAGTGCATGGATTGATGCTGTGGTTGAGATCCATGTTGAAGGTCATGACAACATACAAAAATCCTGGCAAAGCAACATATGTGAGATAAATTTGTGGGAGAAAAACTAGTGTAAAAATAGAGGAGAGAGTGGAAAAAGTGTGACCACCAAATGGGCTTACATATAACAATCCTCTGCAGAAGTTCACCATGACTGAAACATGAAGTGGACGTTGACACCAATGAACTTTCTTGTGCCGAACTCAAATAAAGTTCTACCAGTTCGATTTGAAGTCACTGGAATAATTAAAATTACAGAAGTTATAACATTATGAAAACAAAATAGCTACAGAAATTAATTAAGTGTAAAATAATTAAAATAGATTGATAAGATTGAAATGCAATAGAACGTTACGTTACATGTATGGAACACATAATACTAAGTTTTACAAAATTGCAACAAATCAGTAAGTCATGTCAAATTTATAATTATTGCAGATTATATAGGGTAATGTTTAAGGATGATGATTAAACATATCTTACCTAAATATAAAGAAGAGTTTATCACATTTAATGATTATTAAATATTGAAATTATGAATAAAATCGTGTGCCACAGAATACAAACGTTGAGAAAACAAATAAAAATTTCTTTGCAATTATTCAGAGTTCTAATAAAGAATACAGTAAAGTGAAATAATAAGATTTAGGTTAAAATATATACTAAAATAGATAACTATTTTCATGTTGATATAGTTGGGAGAAAAAACATTGTATACAATATTGCAAATAATATGACAAATAAAGTTAAGTAATATAATTATCTAAGGACATTTAATTTATTATCATTTGATAATTTGTTTATCAGACTGTTCGTAGGAATGTAGAGTTGTGAGACATTGAGGGGTTTTATAATTATTTCTATAAGGCAATTTTGTTATTATTAATAAAATGAGGCCAAAAACCATTGATAAAATGTTTGGCCTAATTTCGTTATTTGGAGAAAATCCTCAAGTGACTTCATATGGAAAACTCACTAGCACTCAATAATGTTACTCTTTTGGCTGACTAACTGGTTTCTACTGAGTAAACAGTGTTTTGTATGGAAATTACTCGTGTCAAGATAACTTCCTGATTCACTATAGTTGAATAAAGAGCTTATATAATTCAAGTTGTGAAATATGTAAAACTATACAAGTTTCCCATAGTTACCATTATTCATATTATTTCATTTGTTTGAGTTTTTGAAAATCATGTTTGATGATTCCTTTTCGATAGTAAGTTTAGTAAAATTAGTTACTGAAAAATAAGTTTAGTTTTGAGAACTTACATTGGCATAAAAAATAACTTTAGCAGCTATTTCATTGATTGGCATCCAGATCTTGTTTTTAATAAATTATTGGTGCAAAATAATGGATTCGAATAAAAATATAATTATTGACAATTAACAATTAAAATTATTCAATACAAATTGATCACTGAGATGCTGATATTATTTAACAGTGTCGTTTGAGAACTTCTCTTATTTATTTATCTTAATATAAATCCAGAAACAAACTATTTTACACGTTTTTTATATCGCTAAGCTTATCATACATTTGTTTAAGAGAAAGCTTATTTTAATAAATTTTTAGCATTTCTTTCTGAATTCTGGTTCGGGCATGGATGTACTTTCTCCCTCTCTCTCTATCCTATTTTTGTCCTTTCCTTGTATGAATGGGTTGTGAATGGTTGCCTACCCTATAAACGGGTACCTACGGCATGTATATACTGAGGAAGTCGGACTCCGCACCTAATATAGTTCAGTTGGAAAAGTTGAGCAGCGCACCCCATAATGTCAGCCTAGCTGGAATACGACAACAACATTTGATCATTTGTTTATCAGGACTGTAATTAAATAACACATAATTGAAAAATAATATGATCATATTTACTAGATTTATAATAATTACATTTAATTTTGAAAAAAAATTACACATTCAGAAAGTTGGCTAGTTATTTTTCAAATCATTTTTTAAAATCACTTTAATGACTTCAGCAATACCTAAAAATATTTATCAACTAGTGCTTAGAATAATTTGAATACATAAAACACTTCAGTATACCTTTCCTACAAATGTTTAATTTATTTTATAAATCATTTTAACTAAAAATAAAATTAATATTAAATTTGTCAGATACGGAATTACTAAAGTTGAGAAAATGCTGATTTGCTAGATGCATTTTCATTGAAATATTCATACATGCTAGGACTTATTTAAATTTTTGTTTTTAATCAGTCATAATATTTTTAAATTTATTTTATTTTTTTCTATTTTTCCGTATGATACACATGAAATGTTTCTGAAGTATTTCATTCCTCTTTACTTTATTAAAGTAAAAATATATACATTTAAGTAACTTAATCTCTAAACAGCACTTACATATTTTTGAGTAAAAATTAGTATCCAGCAATGAAACGAATTCGCATATTTTAAATATAAAAATATATAAAACATAAAATTATATATAAAAATATGGAATATTTTATAGAATTTTAAATAAATCGACGCAATCAAGGCTAGAATTTAAATCTTACTTTCTTTAAATTTAACTGTACAAAACATTAAATATACATTTTTGCATTTATAGAAAACTGATATAGTTTAGACTATGAAAAGTATATAAAATAATATGAAAAATTTTTTAGACAAAAAGCAAGATAACTGTGAACATTTTTTCAAAATTCAGGCTTTTTAAAAACTATATTTCTTGATAATATGTTCTCCAAAAGCTTTAATTTGATTTTTATTATTAACTGATCTTTTGTAAGTAGTGTACAAATCAGTTTTCCGATGATATATTCTTCAAGAAAGCTGTGATCTATTCGGTTTTTTCACAAATAAAACGCAAATGGAAACATATGGAAATCTTTAGAGCTCCTGCCTATTCAATCGTCTATTTTCTCACCATCGACACCTGCTACGAGAAGATAAGATGTCCCTCACGCAGCCTGCGAAGAATATCTTAAGTTTCTTACGGTCCACTACTTGCGTCGGTCAAGATAAATTGACAAGAAAATATTTGCATCGTTGTTAGCTTCTCTTTATTTATCCTAGAGCTTATGGTAGCGGCGCCTGTCGAGAGCAAAAAAGGTTCGGGCTTATTACATAGTTTAGGAGATGTATTTTTGTATCTTTCATCTTAGAATGACTACCTGAAGAAAAAGACGTTTTTTATACTTAAATAAATGTTCAAGTGTTCGGTGTTCACAGATATTTTGTCTGCTTAAATCATGAAAAAGCTATAAATTAGTTTATCCTAACCTATAAATATTTTTCATTCATTTTTTTCAAAAACATTTATGAGTCAAATTGAAAATAATACAAAAACATTCAGTATAAATTTATTTGCATTAAAAAGGCATTTATAGAAGAAAAAATAATTGTAATTACAGAAAAAATATATGTTTATTAGTTTAGAGAAACAATTCTTAAAAGTTTGATATGTTTGAATATGTAGAAAACTCATTTTTAAGTAATTTTCATGACTAGATTTTAAATCCAGAAAAACTGGGTTCTTGTTCATAGACAAAAGTAAATATAAAAACAAAAAGTAGTATTGCTTTAAAAGAAAACAAAGAAACTACTTTCTATATTCTCATCTAATTTTATTAGTTGTTATGTATAGTATAGATAATGTATAGTTTTATAAGTTCGATAATCATTTTTTAACACAAGTAAATTGGAAAATCATAAATATTTCTTTTAAAAAATAAGTTCATAAAGTTTTAGAGTAAGAATTAATATTAAACTCCTTTCATACACACACATAATGAAATAATTCATCAAGAATTAAAATTATTCCTTGCTTTTCTGATAATATGTAAACAAAATATAAAACCATACATTTTTATCCTAAATAAATTTATTGATATAAATATTGACATAATATATTAAATATATATTTAATATATATATACTTATCTAGACAAAAGCAGCTGAAGATAGACACAGCATGAATATAAATATGGTTTAAACTAAAATCAAAAACTAGAAGGGAAGGAAATATAAATCTAGGAAATTAAAATGTATAATTATCACGTTATCATCAAGAGGAAGATGTTCTGCATTGGAAAAACTGATGAGCAGTCGTTTTAGACGTGTACAGAGGACAAAGGTCTACAATTCTCAAAGGATAAATCTTTATGCATGTTTACTTTAAATCCTATAACTATGATTTTCTCAACTCTATTACAAACTATATTTAAAATTCACAAATGAATCGCAATGATTATATTTACAAACATAGACTCAAAATATTCATGTTCTAGTTTAAGCCATTTTTAAGGGTTTTTTTTTATCTTACAAAAACATTTTTGTCAAAAATTTTAATGTCCTGTGAACTCCAAAATTAAAGGCTTTCTATGAACTTGTAGCCCTTTTATAATTTAATATTGAATTCGTTTCCATTATTTTCAATCTTTTTCAGCTAAGTTACGCAATATTAGCATATGTTTAAGATAACAATGATGAGAAAAATGTTTGATTTAAAATTTAACAATTATTTAATAATTTCTCAAAATTTATAATTTTTATAATTGTTTAATAATTTAATAATTTCTCGGAAACATGAATGTACGTAATTTCATACTTTATAAAGGAATTTAATCCTCATGAAAATATGAAATATCTGTCAATAAAAATATCATTTCACTAATTTTTCTCTTTAAAAATTTGTTGACGAAAAACGAAAAGAAGTTCATTTTGTTATGTAGTAATGAAAATATTTTTGAAAAATAAATTTTAGCTTCCTAGAAGATTACAAGAACGTGATAAATTTTTAACACTAGTAAAATGAATTTTTAATGATAAGTGTAAACGTATTGTGGATATTGTTTCAAGCAGTTATGAAAATTGAAGCTCCTACTGAGCCTCTCACGATTCTGAGAAAGCAAATATTAAAAAAAATTCACATTGCAATAATTGCACGTGTAGCTAATAATTGAGATGTAAAATATTAAGAATTATAGCCTTAATGCATAATCATCAAAAAAAGCATATAACAACACAAATATATTTTTAGGATTTTTCTTATAGACTGTATCAAACTAAAAGTATGCTTACTAATTCTGTTAATAGATTAAGAAACTCTGTGTTAGATAATGTTACAATGAATATTTGCAAAAATTAATACTTACACACATATGTTTATATACCTATGCATGTATGAAATATGTAGGGGTTGTTCACATTAATAGGAAACCACTATAAAAGGAAACGATTTGACCTAATAGTGCTTAAAAACATCTTTGGCACTCAAAACCAATTGATTCTTCTTTAAAATGGTCATTACAATTACTATAGTAAATGGAATGTTGCCCCATACCTCGTGTAAAAATCTTCCGATTCTGAACATGCAAACATGAAATATAACGGGAGATCTCATTGTTTCGTCAAAAACACGCCCCAAGTTCTTCCAAAGCTGTGTTCAATCATGTGTTCGGGAACTCGAAGATAGTTGAACATCTTCCATATAATCATCAATCAGCGGTTTTAAACATATAATTAAAATTATATTAAACTCCTGGGCACATTTTGAATAAAAAATGTAGCTCTGTAATTTAATTTTTCCAAAATTAACATTCAATAATGTAAAATATAATTTAAAATAAATGGAAAAATACACAGTAAATATATAAATATACTATTTTGGAAGTTCGGAGAATCTTTATTCTAGTAAACAAAGTTAGTAAGCTAAGACCCATGCTGTTTTAATTATAAATTGATGACATAACCAAGCATGCGAACACAATCTTAATTCTTTGTGCTTAAGATACTGGTATTATTTTAAGTAGAAACGAAAATTAAAAATGTAATTGTTAATCATTAAAAAAACATTTAGATTAAATAAGTATATTGTTCAGTGTATAGGGAATCAAATTTAATCATAAGAAGACCCCAAGCAAAAGTTTTCTATAAATGAAATTAAACGCCAAATAGTATTTATAAGCATAAAAGTATATAATTTGATGGGCAAACGAAGTTTAATATTTAGCGTTAACCTTAAATAAAAGACCAACTTATCAGACTAATTTTATTGAAATTATAAAAAAATAACGCAATGCATGCAGCCTTATACCCTATATTAGGATACAAATCAGATATTAATTTGAAAATTAAAAGTATTTTTTTTTGTTTAAGTCAATGTTACGTCGTGTGTTTAACTATGCTTGCCAATTTCTGGAAGTGAATTTGACAGTCATTGAAAAGGGCTACCAATTATACAAAACAAAACTTTCCAGATATTTCAGGAACCAAGACCGAGGTGGCAGCCGAATGGTTAGCGCGCTTGCCTTCGGTTCAACAGTTCGTGGGTTCGAATCCCACCTTGGGCATGGATGTTTGTATTGGTTTGGAATCCACTTTAAACCATAGATCCCGGTCTAATTAGCCCTCGAGTGCAAAAAATGACCTTTGAGCGACAAACAAACTAAGCCTTCAGGCACCAAGGTACTTCAAATTTCTTTTTATCATGCGTGACCTAAATTCCACAAATACGTTTAGTTATTTTTTTTCAAATTAGCCCAATATTTTATAGTAACATTACAAGTGCAAATAATCAGGAAACATCTAAGATGCAACTTCTAATACGGTTAATGTAGTTAACATAGGAACACAGTTTACAACGGTTAATGAAGATAACATAGGAGCGTTGTTTACAACAGCTGATGCAGTTATCATAGTAACATAGTTTACACCGATTAATGCAGATAACATAAGAACATAGTTTACAATGGTTAACGCAGATAACTTAGGAACATAGTTTACAACGGTTAATGCAGTTATTATAGGAACATAGTTTACAGTGGTTAATGCAGTTAACAAGAGCACAACTGCAGCAGACCCCTGTACCATAAAGATTCCGCATAATAACGATTGAGATGAGTGAGATAACAACACAAATATCAGGTCGTTTAATTACTTTTAATATATCTATTTTATGTTATTTCTTTGCCAATCTTTTCTATTTGACATTAATCAGGAATTAAATAAATCGTAACTAATAAATATATTCTGTTATTTCAGATTTATTAGCCAATTTTCAGAATATTTTCGACGCAATTTATCTCATTGGAGATTGAAAAACGTAAGCACTGATGATATATATGAAAAATTATGTGTTATGATCCAATTCTCCAACAACAAAATAATATATTGAATTATCAACACATTTTATAACTAAAATATTTTAAATTATATCTTAATGTTGGCAAATTTTGAAAAAAAATTAGTTATAAAACAACTTTTAGTACAAAATGTCATTATAAGCTTTCTACAATTATATACTAATTTTATTTTTTATCTTCATTATTTGTTGCTTTCAATATAATATGTACTTTTAAATAATTTCAGAAATTTTTCAAAACATGCAGCTAATGGAAAACTCAAGTCAAATATAATTTAGTGAAGTATCATTAATCTCTGCTTTTTGTTTCAAAAAACTTATTTCTTTAATTAAAGTGTTTCTTTGAAAAAAGTTGAAATTATGTAATGAAATCTGTGCCATTAAAGCGTAAATTAATTAAAAGCTTTTGTTAGGATATGCGTTAAGGTAATGCAAGAAAATTTCTCCTTTTATCTTACTGTTAGTTAAAGTTAATGTCGTAAATCATGATGCGAAAGACCAAAGATTCAAGCATTTAAATTTCAAGCATTTTCTGAAACCTTCTTGTTTATCTAGAAAAATTAATTTGAAAAGTTTTCGAGTGATTAATTAATGGATATAAAGGATTCTTTCCTGAATTTTTACTCTGAGTTTAAAAAAAAATATTTTTCATTATTTTTGCTACCTAAAATGAAATATTTTAGATTTCAAGAAATTGCTCAGTGGTTATAAATATTTTACGAAATTGTTTTATAAAATTTCTATCGTTTTTAACGAGCTTATTCAGGTTATATATATTTATCATTCTCGAGTATATTTTGTTCTCCTTAAAACTACCAGTAAAAAGATATGATGAAAATTAGGAATTCGTGCTGACGAACATTTTCTATTAAATGTAAAACAAATTCCATAATTGAAGAATAAAAAAAAGAAATTTTAATATAGCAACTAATTATAAACTTTAAAACTTGAAATTCTTAAGAAATTTTAGCTTAAATATATCATTTAGTTGCTATATTCAATACAGATAACAGTATGTATATTAAAACTATATACACATAAACATATACCTATATAATTATTTACTTTAAATTTAAGTGGTTTTATTTTTTATTTCAGTGTTTTGTTACTTATTCAATAACTAGAACATAGATTTTCATTTTCCTCAATTTTTATATTTTTTCAAAAACCATACAGAGTAATTTGCAGTAAAGTATAAATAAATTTTTATACAAATAATAATAATGTAGAAAAAAGTAGGAATAGAATAACTTTATTGAAAATTTAAAAAATTCTTACATTATATATTCTAATATTAAAAATGGCCAGTTTGAAACCCATATCAAGTTTATTATATCATAAATTATTTATCAATTTTTGCGCAGTCTATGTAATTTATGTTGATTGTTTATATTCATATTTTATAATCTTCAGTTGCACTTGGTAAATACAAACATTTAACTTTTTTGATAAATAAACAAAAAAATCATTTAAGTTTATTTTGTTAATATTTTATTAAAATATGATAAATATTTCCATTATAGTACGTTCATTTTATGAAGATTTCTCACTTAATATATAAAAAATACCTATAATTATGAAGAAAATTATGATATTCCCTGTATGTTTACATATTTCATTTCTAGTATAAATTATAATTAAATGCTTTATACTTTTTATATAAAACAGTTAAATAAGTAATTAAGAAGAACAAAAAAAAATCCATTCGACATCATTTTCATATTAATCCAGCTCTTCTTCTTTCTAAATTTAATACTTGTACGCTAAACTTTTACTTCTTTTCTTGTAAAAAGTTCATCAGGTGTGAATAGTAAATTTCCTTGTGTGTTATTGATTTTGGATAGAAAATAGTAATAAAATTCTCTAAAATTAGAAATTAGTAGAATAAACGATGTAAAATAAGAATTAAATAGTAAAAATTATCATGAAACAATTCTTGATAGTTTTCCTTTAGTGATGTCATTAGCTTAAAAGTAGTCTTAAAATGAATTTTTAGATAGTTTATAGAGAGAAACTTCATGGTAACTTGGAGATAAGTGTTACTTAATGCTTGCTTGGCGCACTCATTCACTTCTTTTACATCTTAGAGTTTTTTTTTTCCAAGTTTTCATGGAATCATGAGTGAAAAGGTTGAGTTCTTATTTTGAGAAATTTCAGAGTTAAGTATTCCATATTATTGAAAACGTGATTGTAACTAGCTAATAAACTTTAAATTCGTATGATGGTTTTAATTTCATTCCTCAAACATTTCTTAAGAATATTTTAGTTAATAAATTATAATAATTTCTTTTTGCTCTCTTTTATAGAAATTACCTTAGAAGTATTTGAGTTATTTTAACCAAGGATTTGAAACTGATGCTTTTTTAGTTATACACTATAAAATATTATTTTAAATAGATTTTTAATGTACATTGTTTTAGTTTCTTAATTACAGGGTAATGATTATGTAATCATTTTTGTATTCGAAAAATATTATAAAAAATTATGTATTAGTTTTCAATTAAAATTAAATTACTAAATTGCATAATAAGAATCTACTTATAATGAAAAAATATATGTTTTATTCAATACATACGATACTTTTGTTTCCATTTACCTAAAAATTTAAATTTTAAAAATGTAAGTGTTTTTAACAGAAAAGTTGAAACTGGTAGAAATATTCAGCTATATAATTTGAGTTTGATATTAGCATATATAATATATAGTTTCAAACTTAAATTACATAATTAAAAATCACATAAAAATTATTTAACATTCTCTAAATGGTATTTACATTTCGTCCAATTAATATTTGCTTAGTAGAAATATTCAGTTTTTTTTAATAAATATTCCTAAAATTTTATTTATTGATATTTTCATTAAATAAAGGCAATAAGAAATAATAAAAAGGAAGATAGGATCAAAACAATTTATATATTACTTAATGATAATTTGATTTTGACTTACAAATTAAAATCACACGATAAATTTGTAATTTTTATACATAAAATAATTTATGCAAAAATATATTAATCATGAGCTTGAAACAGACTTCAAAATTTTTTAAAACACGTAAGAATAAAATATTTTGGTTAAGATTTAGAAATTTAAATATATAAATTTTAATTACAATTATGTTCCATTATTACAAACATCAGGCTGAAGATAGGGACTGAACGCAAAGTTTGTAGCTCTGAAAATCGGAGTACTTAAATATCAGATTTTAACTAGTTACACTGTTTCTAATAAAACTGTTACTAAATATTCCTGCTTAAAAATGAACTGCCAGAATCTGCTTAAAAATTATAAGTCAGTTTTAATACAATTCTTAAAACATTTCAAGATACTAAAGGTTAATATAGTTATTTGAAAACATTACATAGTAATAAATTTGCTTATTTTTAAACCAACTTAAATTTATATCGTACATGTATAATTAAACTTTAGTCATTTGGGATTTTTCACTGATCTGTATTGGTATTTATTTTTATGTGTAACAAAAATTATCACCTGAGTTTACGATAAAATATCGCATTTATTTTTAAAAATGTAACATTAATTTTTAATAAATATGATAATTTTGAATTTTTCTATGTAATTAAATATTTTAAGTATAAATAACTGGTCATAGTTTTACAATTAGGACCCACATATTTAATATAAACGAAATTTTGAGCCGTGATTAAAATAATAATAAATAGAAAAATGTAAGTCTACATTTTTCAGCTAAGACATTTTAATTAGAAATAGATTCCAATAGAAAATTTCATGAACATATTATGTTTGAGGGTGTTCTAATGAAAGCTAAATCGAATGACTCAATCAAATTATTCGCTCGCGATATGCAATGCTTCAAAGAAATTTGTCTCTTTATTTTTATTTCAAATTTTGTCTTAAAACATTTTATATAAAATCATTTAGTTTATACTATTTAACTGTTTTACCAAATTCACTATGTACTGAATAATTAACAAAATATCTATCAATCAATAAATTGCATTCCAAAAACTGCCTTATTCCTGTTAATTGTTAAAAGTTTGTTTCAAAAAAGAATCTAAATTAAAATATTGATTTATAATTATTTTAAATTAAATTTTTTATGAAATTAAAATGTAGAAGCAAGTATAATTAATATTGGTAATGGCTCAAATAACAATTGATTGAATTGTTTCGTATTGATTTAATTAATTTGAGAGTTATTATCTTATGTTTCTCTTTATTATATAATTTAAAGGTATTGATGCATCTTTTCAAAGCCTTCAAAAATTAATCTTTTTAGAGCTAACAAGATTAAAATGGGAACTATTAATTTTTGTGGTTATAAAATTCCTTATAGGTACTTATATATTGTAAAAAGTCATGATTATTTTTAAATGTAAAGATCAAAAATTGATTTCTTTTTGCCACCGATATTCATAGCATTAAATTTACCTTTCAAAAACACAAACTTTCTTATGTAAATTTATTTTATTTATAATTATAAGCAGCAGAAAAGTAACATTTTAAAATTGTAAATTATAAATCAAAATTCATTAGATAATGCTTTAAAGTACTTCTTAAAATGATCTTATTAAACAGTTTTTAGCATGTTAAATAACATTTTTATTTATCACAAAATATACAAAACTATAATTATGTTTTCAACACCTCATGGACTTCAGAAAGGGGAAGAGTAATCCAAATTCTAGTGTTTTTGATTATGTTGTAATGTTTTGAAAACTATCATATACATTGAATTTAAAATAATATACAAGTTCTTCAGAATGAAAATTCGTCACAATTCTTTTTTCAACATTTCTTCTGAATGAAAATTTCTACTTGACAGCAAGTAATAAAATTAAGTCGAGAAACAATTCAGTGCGTACATGAAGGAATTTCGTAATCACTTGTAAGATTGGAGAACAAGGTGGAATGTAAATTTGGTCCAAGGAATAATATTAGCATAAATGCATTTTTGTAACTTAGAATAAAACCTTTCAGAACAATAAATGTTGACAGAAAATGAACCAATGATTTGAAATTAAATATAGGAATCTTTATTTCTAGTCACGTTTTTCAAGCAGCCAACATGCTGGCTTCATAATATGAACATCTTTTTTAAATATTAAATGTTTGACAGTATGGTCATACTTAATGACAAATTAACAGCTTTTTCTATTTAATTAAACAATGAAATGTTTTTAAAAGGGCATAACTATAATGAGTTCTGATCATTTAACAAGTAGATCTGTCTCGACTAAAAACATTTAATATTCATTGTGTAATGTTTCAAGTTCATCTTATTATTTACTTATATATAAAATTATAGTGTTTACATTAATTATTTGGTAAAATAGTTCACCATCACCATTAATTGTAAAATATACTGGAAACGAAGTATATTTTTAAGTAATGTGTATAAAGAAAATAATATGTATTTTCTCCTTAATTTTGTACTTTTAAAGAAATTTCTGTTTCTAAACTAGTTTTAATCCACTTTAATAAATTCAATTGGAATATGTTTGAAAGTTAAAGTTTTCCATTGGGATTTCATAAGCATTTTGCCTCATGTTCTGATATTTTTAGCGCAGGAAAACTAATAAGAGCAGCATGCACTATATAAAATGAACTATTCACATTTGGAATTTATCCCAAATGATATGATATAAATGAATGATATGATATTAACATTTTATCGATTACATATCTGTGGGGTGGATTAAATTACTAGCTAGCTTCGTGTCATTCAAATTTCATTTTAAAATGAAATATGTTATTAGTGTTCTACTATATAAAAGCGTGGTATTATCGTCAATATATACAATTATCCTTTTCAATATTCTTGTATGCGCTTAATTTGTAGCTAGAGAAAATTATCTTTTTCTTGAAAAGTTATAAATAATATTATATTTCACGCTTGATTTGAAAACACGAGGAATATGTATTTAGAAATTCATTCATTTAAAAAGCAAATTTTATCATTTTAATCAAAATTATATCCTGGATATAAATTAAACACTTTAAACTATAATTTACGTCAGAACAATATTAAGAAATATATTTTTAAAGTATTTCTAAACTTATATCAAATAACTCCCTGAGTTTTAATTAATCTTGTTAAGAACTAATAACTTTTTAGTCACTATTTTTAAAAAATGCAAGGGAAAATAAGGAATTTAAAAATATTTAAGAAAATAATTGTAAATATTTTCTGCGTTTTTTAGATATTTTATTTATGTTTTTCACTATTCGTAGGAAGAATTTCTTAAATGAAATACCTTTTCCTTCTTAGGAAATAAGTTATTCACACATTTTCGATAATATTTAATAAAAGCCGGAAGCTTATCCTTTGAAAAGGCAATGCTTTTAAAAAATTGCAACCTAAATAAACTAAATAAATCACAATCTTTTTTCTACATTAATGAGAAGAAAAAGCAGCGAAAAATCGAAAAAGTGGAAAAGGAGTTCACGTGAGACATTTATTTCTTTTTTCAAGATAAAATTGGATTCAAAGGGAAATGAATCGAAAAAATTAAAGCATATTTGCTGAGCCAGATGTTGGCAAAGTCGTTAATTCCAATGACGGTTTTAATAAAGGAATGCCTTCTATTTATTTATTTTATTGTTGAAATTGTTTTCTTTCTTTCAGCACAAACAGTCATGGAAATATTTTTCAGATTTATAAGCTAGAAATGTTGTTTTAATCACAATAACTTTTCTAAAAAATATAATTAAAATGGTTTTTATCCTAACATGTGCTTTTAATTTTATTCAACTGAATATAATGTTTTTATACGACGAATGTATAAAGATTTATATGTGTGATAGATATATAGACTTTTATAAGTTTGTAAAATCAATATTATCATCATCAAAAGTATGCCACTCAGTATTAATATCAAAAATATAGTTTGATTCCTTATAGTTAATTTACTCTTAATTCTTTGTAAGATAGACATACATACATACATAACTGTGTGGGGAGACCCCGGACTGTACCTTTAGGTTAACGGGTGCCGTCTCCCCAACACCTAGTATGCTCCACACCTCTACGAGGTCCGTGAGGGCGCCACCATCGTGGCATTTAACAAGGCAAATAAATTGTGCTTACAAATTAGTAGCAAGAAGTTACAAAACATTTTAAGGGGCTTTAAGCCCTGTTGAACATCAGGCAATAGCATTCAATATTTTCTCTGAGTTTAAAATAAAATAAAACATGACATATACAACAAACAATGGAGAAACAATTTTCAATCAATGAAAAGACAGTTAACAATTTCTAGGGTAATTATGGCAATAAAAACATTATATACATTGAAAGCAAGATTATAAATAGTATAAACACTTAATTATGAAAAGGAAAAAAATGGCATGATATGAAAGTTGATAACTATATACAGGCAGGCAGCTTATACAAGTTTAATAAGCACCTTAGCTTTTAAAAGCATTTTTTAATAATTTTTAAATAATTCCAAATAAATTATTTAAAAAGTTTCTAAGGTACTAAAAGGGAATAGGATTCAAAAAGTTTTTAAGGTTCAAAAGCGGGCTCATAATGTTCGAAAAGTCCAAACAATTCGGGACATACAGTTCATAAATTTCATTAAGCTCATATAAAAAATTTAGACACAATTATTAATTGTGGAAGAAACTTAACTAAGAATAGTTTTCTGATTCGTCTGTAGAATCTTCTATATCGTCTGTGGAATCGTGGCCTAAATCCTGACAAAGTTCTAATCCTCGTTTGTTGAGATGAATCATTAGCTTTGTGAGGAGTAATCTGCGGTGACGATCTTTCAAGCAAAATTTCAGGAACTCTATGTTGGTCTGTTGGGAGTTCTTCTTTAGGTGGTAATTCTCAGTCTCTGGGCACTCTAGGACATAGTGGAAAGGATCTCCTTGGGCTCCACAGATACAGGTAGATGAAACTGCCTTTCCGAATCTTTGGAAGTACTGTGGAAATGGACCGTGAAATGTTAGCAGCTGGTTGAGGTATGGATTATCATACGTTAGCTTGCTAGAGACTTCTGAGAGTAGATGTTTGGTTATTCGACCTGTTGTTGCACTGTCCCACAGAGACTGCCATTTTTGAAGTGTGAAATGCTTCAGTTGTTTGATAAGTGAAGATCTTGGGTATGGAATCACTAATGCTTTGGATTCATCAATTTTTGTGGCTTCCTTTGCAGCGATGTCTGCGCACTCATTTCCAACATCACCTTGATGCGCTTTAATCCAGCTTAGATTGATGTGAGAAGTTGCAGCTGCTAGTTTTTCCTGTATGGCATGTATTATTGGTGATGTGTGAAGTGGGTTAAGTAACGCATGCAAAGTTGATGAGCTATCAGACCAAATGGTTACAGATCTGAGGCCTTGTGCATCAATGATGTTGATAGCTTCAAAAATGGCTATGGCCTCTGCTTGAAAGACTGAGTTCTTATTCCTCAGCTTAATTTTGTGTTCTTGAAGTTGTTTGCCTTTATGATAAATTATTAGGGCTGCACCTGTTTTACCGTCAATATGTGATCCATCCGTATAGATATTGTAAGGTGTGATCAATTGGATTTGACCTTTTGCTGGCGAGGAGGGTTTGGAGGGCAGATTGTGGATGTGTATCCCCTTAAGTCTTAACGATGGATGGACACAGTCTTTATGTACAGGATATTCATAGTCAGACGCACTGAGGGTTTGGTCTCCCAGCACAGTAGTTTCCTGCAGTTGCAGTACCCTAGTTTTGTGCGCTAGCTGGATACAAGTAAGATGAAGTGGTGGCAGGCCTGCCAGTGTGTTGAGGGCAATTGTGGACGTGGTTCTGAAGCTTCTCGTGATTAATAATGTAAAGTAGCGTTGTAGGCTGTCTAATTGCCGCTGCTTCCTAACCGTCATGGGTAGAATCCACAAGGATGAGCCATAAGTAACCATTTTCTCCATGACAGAAAGATAAATTGCTTTAGTAATTTTACTTTTAATGCCCCAATCTCTTGCGATCATGGAGCGGAAACGCTGAACTATTGGTATCATCTTTGTCTTTAACTGCCTGATATGTTGTAGGAAGGACATTTTGCAATCTATTGTTACTCCGAGATATTTTAGTGTTTTAGTATGCTTTAGGCTATTATTTTCTAAGGTTATTCTGGGATTTGATTTTAAATGTTTTCTTTTCTGGTGCAGGATAAGGATTTGCGATTTAGGATGAGAAATTGTGAGCTTTAAGATTCTACAGTAATTTGAAAAATGTTGCAAAGATTCATTACAATGTGATTGCAGAGACGCTTTTGTATTACCTTCAACTACTAATAATGTGTCGTCGGCAAAGGCAATTACTTTAGTATGTTCTGGCCAGGATGAAGTTAATAATTCGTTAAAGAAGATGTTCCACAGGATGGGGCCGCCAACAGATCCCTGTGGGCATCCCCTGGTGTGGGGAATCGTGACGCACCCTCCATCATGAACCGTGGTGAGCGATCTGTCTTCCAAAAAGCTGAAGATCAAGGATGTTATATTACTTGGACATCTAGTTTTTAGCAGTGCTTGACGCAGCCCTGGCCACCAAAGTGAGTCAAAAGCCTGCTGGATATCCAGCGCAATGAGTGCTACGTAGTTCTGCTTATGGTGTGATTCGTCAATTAGGTTTCTAAGTTTTTGGAAGGCGTGTTCTGTCGAGCTGTTGCTTCGAAATCCGTATTGGTGATTACTAAGGAATTTTGTTTTATGCAAGTGATGCTTGAGCCTTCCTATGGTCAATCTCTCCAAAACCTTCCCAAGGGCTGATAATAAGCAGATTGGCCGATAGGAGGTCGGGAGACTAGGGTTTTTATTCTTCTTAAGAAAATAAATAACCTGGCCCTGTTTGAATGGTTTGGGGAAAGTCTTAAGCGTAAGGCAAAGATTAAAATATTGCAGGAGGAAAGTTGCATTTGCTCGAAAGATTTTGATTGTCATTATCTCAAATGTTCGGAAAAATATCGTTTTTTTATTTTACTCTAAAGAATAGATCTTATAATTAATGTCCACAAAATGATTTCTAACATTGGACTTATTCAAACATAGCATACACTAAATTAATTCAATATACTCTTAAAAACAATTTTAAGTAATATTCTCGACTTATTTTTTATCCAGGATTGCTTATATCATGCACTTTTTTTATTCTAAATAAAATGAAATAAAGCAAAAATTAAATATGATAAGTTTGTTTGAGATCTCTAAATGAAGATAGTAGATTCTTTGAGATTTTCAATCTGCAAAATAAATAAGTAAAAACTAAGGCACATGAAATTATTATTATTATTTTAATAGAAAATATTTTAAGTGCTTTACTCAAATTGCTACTAAAAATCCACAAGCATTTTATTAAAGTTTAAAATAGTTCTCATGGGCTATATGGTAATCCAATTGAAAGTATCATTGATTTTTTATTTATTTAAGAAATAAAGAAATCCTCCTAATAATATATTTGATTTGATATATTGAAATGGAGTGGTCTCTCAAAAATATAACTACAACATTGTTTAGTAGTAAATATGCAGAGTAATGAAAATTAATATTTAAAGCTGAAGTAAAAGTATCTTAAAAAGAGATTCAATATTAGAGAAAGATTAATTATTTATTCGAGAGAACAGACATGTGTTTTTACTAAAATTGCAAAATTAAAATGTTTGAAAAAAGTAAATTTGTGCGTAGTTAGTTAAACAGTAATTAATTAAAAAAACTAAATTTTCCCAAAGTAATGCATTAACTTATTTCAAATACATTATTTTTTATTTGTTTATAAATTTATTTAAAATTAATAAATTATAATATTACATAAAAAATTATTTTACAAAATGCTCAAGTATATATTCATGATATTTTATAATATTAAATTTTTATCTTATAAAGATTAAACTTATTACATAAAAATTAAAAAGTTTTATTTACTAGAAAAATTAGATATTTTTCGTTTTATTTTTTACGATTAAATTGCAATATTACTCACCCATAAGGTTTACATGACAGTTCTTGCCGTTTTTACGTTGCCATTGAATGAAAAAAGAATAGGTATGTAAATTATAGTATGACGTTGTTGAGACACCGGTCAGTCTAGAGTAGGAATGTCAGTCAATATAAAGAAGGTCCATCGAGCACATTCATCAATCATTTCTCGTACAATAGCGAAGAGAAATGGACGTGTCGAAGGAATTCGTTATGTGCTGTTTGCTTTACGACTTCAAAGTGAGCTTATCAGCTGCTGCATCAAGTTGCCAAATATGTTAAACGTTAGGGGATAGAGTTGTGAAATAACATACGGCAGGGCATTGATTTCTCAAATTCAGGTCGGGAGATTTGTCTTTATTGATGAAGCTGGTATCCAGTGAACTAGTCATAGAGTGATTCACTATAAGCTGCTACCAATTAGTAAATTTAATTTTTAATAAATTTGTACAATAGCAATCTATCCTCTAAAATAATTTACTTAATATCCTGTCAAGAGAAAATTTCGAAATAGGCACAGGTGCCGTATAATCCATGCGCCAAATTCTGAGATTGGTGATTTATTGGCGAATTTTCTTATGTATCTGGCAACCTTGTTTTTGTTACGTCATACATATGGAGACCTTATACAGAAAATTATATTTTGGTAATCTTAGTGTTTACGTCATCGCGTACGTCACTATACGTCATCTCGGCAACATTTCTTCATCGCCAAAAAATTCAGAATTTGGAATCATAGATTATAAGGCACCTGTGCCTGGAAATAATATATAATATTTTGACAAAAAATTGTTATTTTATGTAGCAGCATAATATCAATGCACGCAACGTTCATCAAAATTTTATAGCCGGATAGTTAAAAATATTACTAAATTTAAGTGATAAGTTATGAGCCAAAATTTTATATGAGTAATAAATAACTAGTGTAATAAAGTTTATAATTATAAAGTAACAACATAATATTTTTTGGAAAATATTTCAAAAAATTTTAATAAAAAATGTTTTAAGCTATTTCAACCAATTTTTCATTGTAAATCAACTTTGAAAAAAATAATGTACGGAAAAGTACTGAACTTCAGTTATTGATAAAATTTCTTATAACAATTGATTACCTTATTATTTGAATATCTGTAGGTAAACTGGAAAATAAAACTGGGATTTTAGAAGATTGTATTGAATTATTTTTATATATATTATATATTATATATATATATATATATATATATATATATATATATAATGCGAAACCACTTATAAAAATTTTAATATTAACTGATGCTGAAACTTTAACTGTTACCCGAAAAATATAAACACGGAAATAAGCTTATCATAATGCCATGTCCCATTTACTAAAGTCCCCTACATAAAGAGAGTAAATATTAAAGTTGAACTAAAAATAAAGCTCTAAACAGAAACAATATAATTTTTCTTAAGCCTCTAATGTGAAACATAAATTAAGTTTACATAACATTTTTATTCTATTAATGCATTAAGCAATAACTTAATAGATTAGGAATTAACAAATAATACGTAAGCACAAAATGAAATTTTACTCTCCGCAATTTCTCAAACCATCTGTGTGTTATTTTATATCAATTTGAAATTCTGAATTTTTTGTCATACTTTTCCTTTATTAAAAATGTATTTTCATTGATTTAATAAATTAATAACATCAAATAAAGTAGATGATTGGGAAATTGGAGTAAAAAATGTAAAACTTTACGAAAGAGAGATTGAATGCAACAAAGAAAATAAGAAAATGATGATTAACATTCAACATGATGTGATGCATTCAGATGTTAAAACACATATGGTGTGAGTTAAAAAGTACAATGTTATGAAATCCAAGTTTTTATGTCAAGAAGTGAAGATTCTGCTCACAATCTCTGTATAACACTAAAAAGTATTTATTATTTATATATATATAGGAATGATATAATTATGTTTGTAAATCAAGAAAGATAACCTATAAATACTTAATGAGTGACTTCTAGAAATTTGTTTGCATTTAATTAACACAAATTGAGTTCTTCTAATTGGAAGTAATCCAGTTTTATTTGTTCAAGTGTGTGTTTATTATAACACAATTCCAAAGTAGCAACAGCAAATGTTATATACCCTTTTTGATAGAAATAGGTTTATACATTTTATTAGTTATTATTTTTAGACAAGTTTTAAGAGTATATAAAATTATTTACCTACTAAACAAAAAAGGAATATACATTTAAAATATATTTTACTTTTATTTTGAAAAAAAGAAAGTGTTTGACGTATGAAAATAATAATAAAATAGATCTATTTTAAAAATACTAAAATTGATTATTAATAAAATCTAGTTAACACTAAATATTATTAGGTGTCTTTAATTAAGTCAACACAAATATGGTCGTTATTATTTCAAAAATTGTATTGAATTATAAAATATTATAAAATATTGCATTGAATTATATTTAGATTATTATTTCAAACAGTTATATTTACGATTAAAATTTTGTTCTTTCATCAAATGTTTTGTTTATTTATTTATGTATTGAATTATGTAAATAAGGTAAATTAAGCTGAATAAATTTTAATATTGAGACATGATGTTGCATTTTTGTTTAATTAAAATTATATAAATTATAAAAAAATATTGCGTTCTTAAAAACAAATATAACAACATTTCAAAATACTAAACAAAATTGCGAGCATTATTTAGTTTCACTGCATTTCAAAAGAGAAAAAATTAATAAAAATAATTTGACTGATGAGAAAGAAAACTTCTGACTTAAAAAAAAATCATAACAAGTATAAAAATCAAAGTATTTAAAATATTTATATATATATATATATATATATATATATATATATATATATATATATATATATATATATATATATATATATATATATATATATATATATATATATATATATATATATATATATATATATATATATATATATATATATATATGTATATATAAATGGTATTTGTAATGAGGATTAAACTTTTTTTCAAGCAAACAAAATGCTAACTAAAATAATGATAAAAGTTTTCAAGTATCTTTATGAAAGGAATGAATTGAAAATTATAGATTTTTATATGTTTGTAAGATGTTATATTGTTGCAGAATGTTTTTTTTTATTATTTTTGAGTAAATTTTACTTGATTGAATTCAGCATACATTAGAAATAAAAAGTACGAATCATGGCCCTTCAAAAAATCACAAGTTTTAACTAAAAAGGAGAAATAACTTTTTCCCTTTTTCCGCAAGAAATATTTCATTGGAAATAAAATACTCTATATATAACTAGATTCCTATCACTATAGAAATTCTTTAAGGTTCGTCTTTTGGAACTTTTTGCCAATTTCCTTCTTCCCCAACACGACCTCATTGAAAAAGTATGAGCAGAAAATCTTTTGTGCAGGTGTTTTTAACTTTCTATGATTCTTGTGGCTTCGTTTGAAAAGATTCAATTGAAAGTGTTTTCCTTCTTTTTTTATTCCCATATTCTTTCCAAATATTACTTGACAGCAAGAAATAGAAGATAGAATCTAAAAAATGGCTGAAAGATAATCAAAAAGTCATATTTCTGATAACAGTATTTTGAAAAAAAGCGTAATTAAATTCAATTGATTTTATTTACCTTCTCAATATGTATAAGAAATTTTAAGAAAAAGTGAATGAACTAGTAAAAATGCGTTCGATATATTCAAGATTATTTCATCCTTTAAAACAAATATAAGTCAGTGCCAAGAAAGTAAATAAAAATGAAAGCATTTTTACATTTTCGTTTCACAATTGTGATTTGTTATATTTACTTAATGAAGAAATATGTTATTTATACATGTGAGTATAATAAATGCAAAACTTATATCACTGAATATTTTTGGTGTTTATATGTCTCTATATTTTATATGCTTATATATATATATATATATATACATATATATATATATATATATATATATATATATATATATATATATATATATATATATATTTTATATATATATATATATATATATATATATATATATATATATATATATATATATATATATATATATATATATATATATATATATATATATATATATATATATATATATATATATATATATATATATATATATATATATATATATATATATATATATATATATATATATATATATATATATATATATATATATATATATATAAAGTTAATTTGTAGTATTAGTGTGTGTAGAATATTAATATAAATAGGAAAAATTAGGAATATTGTGCATAAATTCAGGCAAATTTTTTAACATATGTTTTTATTATTTTTTCTGTTATATAACCCTTTTTCTCTTTGACAGGTACCAAAAACAAACAAGCTTGGCATGTTATAATAGAATCACAAAAACATTTGGCATTACATAACCTGCTCATTTAAATTGTATTTTCACTTCGATTTTACGGTAATTTATTTAATGATAGTAACTGTTTCTAACTTTGCAAAAAATAACAGAAAATGTATGTAAAATTTATTACATATTTGATATATAAGCAATCATATATGTTTTATTGATAGATTTGAAAACTTTAAGCTTATAGTTTAAATTTTTTCCTTAATGAGCACATAATAAACTTTAAGTTGTATTCATTTTGAATATTTTATCTGCTAATTATTAATATTATATAAATAATGTGATTTTTAAAACATAATCAAAAATGGACTTTTTACTTATTTTCTTCTATGAAATTTAGTATGATATATTTTGACTTTTATATTTTTGAACATTTGTTCAGTGAATTTAGCATTCTGAAATTTATATATATATATATATATATATATATATATATATATATATATATATATATATATATATATATATATATATATGTATGTATACTCAGTTACTGAAATTAGTTGCAAGAAAACTCGTCTGATAATATAGTTACTCAATGCAAAATCATCATATATTTTATATGAAAAGATCATCCCACTTTGCTGAAATATAATTCTCCATTGCTCTTATTAAGTATGCTATAATATTTTTTGAATATTTATTTCTATATCTTTAGGTTATAAGTTATTACTGAAAACTAGGTAAGTTAGTGAGATAAAACTTTGCGCTCAAAGCCGGAATATTAACTAAGTGATTCCCGAGCAAGCCAAAACCATTGTGATCACTGACTGTGTCCCATAAAGGAAGTCATAGCAAAATTATTTATAAGTGAATTAATAATTTAGGGAATAACATGTAACGTATATCTAGATACACTAAGAAAACTTTTCAAGAAATCTAGATAGGAAAAGATTGTGTATTATTCTAGAGTATATCTAGAAATTTTCATTTAAGAATTTAAAGTGATATATTGCTGCAGTCTATTGAATTTTTTGGTATATCTTTAAATGACTTTAGTGTATATTTACTTGTATCATTATTTAATCAACCTTTATTTTATGCTCATGTTCACTTGAATTACAATGAACTATTCAAGTAAAACATGTACTTCTGCTAACAAATTGAATTATAGTAAGTACAATTTTCCCATCTTTTTGAAAGGACAGCTAATTGATATTCTCAGAAATATTTTTATGCGTTTGGATCGTGTCTTTCTCTCTTAAGTAATTTATGCATTGATTTTCTTCTTTAAAATTAACATAAATAATATTTCAAGTTAAATATGCATAACATAACAATTAAAATTAATCTCTGTAATGAATTTTATTTAGATTAATTTAGGATCCCTCGATATTAATTTAAAAATATTGCTTGATTAAGAAGTAAATAAAATCAAAAATACTTTTTAACTATTTAACCATAACTATCAGGAATTTTACTATAATTTAAAAGATAACTTTTACGTAACCTCATGTTATTCGAAGAATCCAGAATTTCTTCCCAACTAAAGAAACGATTTTCCTATAACAGTTTCGACCAAAGTACTCAGTCATAAATCACTGCTACACTTTTTAGATTCCATTGATGAGGAGTAGAAAAAAGGGGTGGAAAAGGAATGAGGCGTATAAAAGGAGATCGCACGTGACATTTTTCGGGTTCTTCTAAACAAAAGAAGGCTATGATGGGAAAGTAAAGAAACAAGATACTTTTTGACCTAAATAATGACAGAAGTCAATCCTTGTTCTGCTATCTTTTCAGAACTAAACTCTGTTTATTTGTTTCTTGTTACAATTAAAAATTTATTCATCAATTTTTTATAGGAATCCATATATTTCTGGATAAAATCTTAAAACTTCATAATTTATAAAATTTTAAACATTGTGTAAGTACTATGTTTTGGATTAAATGCATGTATACTACAAAATCTTAAAGAAAATTACCATCTCTAATATATGCTATAAAAACTTTAAATTTTCAGTGTAAGTTTTATTGTCTGCAAAAGATAAGCCAAATTTGAATCAATAAATATAAATAAATATGATTTATCAATAATTTATTTATCAATAAGTCTGAAAATTTCCATAAATCAATTTTGCTTGCTTAATGAATTATTGATAACAGGGATTTATAAACAAAAATATAGATTTTGCACTACTAAATTTTCTTTTTAATTTTAACTTCAATGGAAGTTGAAATGCATTATTATTAATTATTAAATACACATATTCTTTTAGAAAAGAATATAATAAAAGAACAATATATATATATATATATATATATATATATATATATATATATATATATATATATATATATATATATATATATATATATATATATATATATATATATATATATAATACTTATAAAGTACACTACAAAACCAGCATATATAAAAGACAAATAAAATTACTTAATTTCATTTATGTGTGAAAGTTAAGGCAATTCCCATTTTTTACTCATGAGAAAATTTATAAATCAGAAGAATTTCTCATTAAAATAGGCAACGGAAAGAAACAAAATAAAAGCATAATATATAATTTACGCCAACATTTTCGTACTCCTTATAGAAACTTATTAACTTCTACTTACTTTAGTACGGTTAGTTTGGTGGATAGGATAAAAATAAAACAAAAGAACTGAAAATAAAAGTATGTTGCTTCGTAAAAACTGCAAATGATTGAGGAAGAGAGATAATGAATGAAAAAGAAAATTACAGATTACATAATTTTGGAACTATACTGTGCACAAGAATAGAGATTTGAATTTCCTAATTTAGGCCATTTTGTTTATCATAATTTTTAAATAATAACTTAAAAACTGTGAAACAAATCAATTCTGTAGCATTCAATCAATAGTTTTCAAAAAATACAAAAAGTCATATAGTCTAATTTGATATTTCAGGAAATATTTAGTTATTTCAAAATCATTGTGATCACTAATTCAATTATATCAAAAACACTATTAGTCAATGATACGGAAGTTATTATTTAATTACTGTAATATTTGTTTCATGTTAACACACATTGCATTATTTAATAAAGTAAATTTGTTTCCTTTGAAGTTAATATCTGATTAATAAAAGATTTTCATTAACATATTAGTTTATCTATAATTAACTAGCTCAAAAATTGCTAATTAAGCTCTAAAATTGAAAATTTGCTTCATTGAATATCAATTAGAAATTATGAAGAAGAATTAAAATAAGCACGTTAGAAAGCACGCTATTTCTTAAAGATATTACATATCTAAATTTAAAGTATAAATATTATAATTTATCTTATGATTTTGTATAATATTTTACGTATTCCATTTATATTTTCGAATAGAATCAATTTACAAATTCTTGAGAAACTTGTAACTGAATATTTTGTTATATTTCTGCAATGTTTTAATTTCATTAAAATGGATTGAAAATTTTCTGGAATTTGTATTCATGTATTTAATAAGAAGTAAAATATCTCCGTATTATATAAGTTATTCATTCAATATCATTTATGAACTCATTGCTACATTAACTTCAAATTCTTAAAATTAAAAATTTCAGAAATGTAATAAATGGTTACATTTGTAATAAAGGTTGAAAAAAATGCTGTAGATATAGAATGCAAATATGGTTGGTATAATATCTAAATATGAACTGTATAATTTGCAGTTTTATTATTATGAACTAAAAAATATATATTTTACTTTCGTGACTATATTAAAGTAAAATGCTTAGTACATTAAGTAAACAAAAAGTTACATATTATTATTTTTATTATTCTATATACAAATAATCTGTATTTTTAGTGTCATTTCTGTCATCACATCTTTATTTATAAAACTTACTAAGCATAAAAGTTTCCTCTCCAAAATAGAAAAATCATTTTAGTGACGATCAAAACTTAAGGTTCAAACATAGAAACTTTACATACGAGGGTTACTCTGAAATTTTTGAGATACGTGCAGATGAGAATTTACAAAATAAAAATAACGGCTTTAATTTTAAAGTACAAAGTATTTTAACACAGAAGACGATTTTTTACAGACTTACATCAACTTGTTTAGTCGTGGAATAAATTTTAAATTGAAGAGAAAATGGAGTTGACGCGAGAACATTTTCGCGCTATGATTTTCTACGATTTCAAAGCAGGATTAAATCAAGAAGAATGCGTTCAAAGGTTACAATTAGCATTTGGTGATGAATCTCCAGCTCGTGCTACTGTATTCAGATGGTTTAGAGAATTTAGAAGATGTCACAATTTTCTTCAGGATGAAGAACACACAGGAAGGCCACCGTCGGCTAGTAATCCCGGATAATGTGTCTGCCATACGAAAAATGTTAATGGATGATAATAGCTGTACCTATCAAATGATACAGAAAGAACTTAACATTGGATCCGCATCCACACACAAAATCATTCATGAAGAATTACATTTAATAAAAGCAGTTTGCCATTGGGTTCCCCATAATCCAACTGAACATCAAAAAGAGGAGCGTGTCAGAATCAGTAAAGAAACTCTTAATATGCTGAATGATGGTGGCCACCGCATCATTTCTAAATTTGTAACAGGGGTGATGAAACGTACATACCGTTTTTTGAGGTTCCAACACGTCAAGAAAGCAAAATATGGGTCTTTGAAGATAATCCCACGCCAATGGTGACAATGATGAAAAAACAACGTGCACTGCAAAAAGTGATGTATGCCGTTTTCTTCAGAAGTACGGGATTGGTCAAAGCCGTCAAGTTGGAAGGACAGTAACAGCAAATTGGTATACCACTAAATGTCTTCCAGAAATTCTACAAGAACTGAATGTTAGGGGTCTAATGCTTCACCATGACAATGATCTTCACATACAGCCGGATTAACAGTTGAGTTTCTTAAACAAAAATAAATTAAAGTGATCGAACATCCGCCGTATTCACCTGATCTAGCTATGTGCGACTTTTGGTTTTTCTTTAATCTAAAAAAGAACTTACGGGACGTCGTTTTCATTCAGAAGAAGAGATTGATGTTTCTTTAAATGCATTTTTTCATTTATTTGAAGAAATGAATGGCTTGAGGCATTTAATCTGTGTCTACAAAAGTGCATTACAAAAGTGCTAAATTCGTCTACAAAAGTGCATTGATGCTGGAGGAGACTACTTTGAACACACCTAAAATTTTGAAAGTATAACTTTAAAAACCTAGTTATATCTCAAAAATTTCAGAGTGACCCTCGTATTTTTACTTAAAAGCATTTCCCATTTGTGTAACAACTTTGATAATATAAGTTGTTGTTAGGCAAAGATATTGTCAAAGTTAATTTTCGATATTCCTAACTCGAAAGTAAGGAACTCTCCTAATACTCATATCTTCATTATGCAGGTCGCAAACAAAAACATTCAACTCTTTCATGTTTTTCAAATATGGCTGGAATAAAGCCTGAGATAATTTAATTGGGAGTTACTTACAGCAAAAAAATACAGCTGTTTACTAATGACAACGTTTAATTATTTGACCACTAGACTTTAAAGAGATTATAGAAATTCTGACTAGATTAAAGTATATTTTAATTAAGCGGCTTTTTCAAAAATACTATTAGAAAATAATTTCTCTAAGGAACTAGCGTAATCCTATATATTACATAATTTGAAATAAATTTTAATTATTTTTCCCAAAATGAAATAATTATTACCTCATATGTTCCTAATTATATGAATTGATTCCTTTCAATTCAGGCATTTACTGAATTAACTGAGTGTAGTTCAAACATGCTTGTCATTCGGTGAACTTAATCCATTGAAGAAATGATACCTAAAAGAACGTCAAACAGCTTCCATTAGCTATGTATCTTCTGATATTCAAAAAATAGTTCTTCAGGTGCATAGTTTAACTTCTACAGCGAATTTCAGGTGCAGTTCACTGTAGCCAAGAAATAGGATTGAAATCATGGAAACGGTATCTCTTAAGTTTGAATGCTGAAACATTTCAACAAAGAAAAATATATATTTTGATAACGAATTGAAAGCCGAGCAATTGAGTATTTTTATATAATTTGCTTATCATTTTTACTTTTTTGCATTCAGTAGTATCCCCACAAAACACTTTTCAGGTGGCTAATCGGCCATATTTACATAAATCAATAGAGAAAACCTGAAAGAAGCATATTCACCTATTTTGATCAACATGCATACCAAAAGCATAATCTTAATATAAATTTCTAGTTGCTGAACACTTGTTGCACTAAATATGCGATATTCTATTTTGAAGACCACATGCCTAATTTCTGATTTCAGCATGACTTTTATCATTTCGGACTTTTGTATTTCATCTTTAAGAAACCAAATTTCTTGTAACAAATTTCTCTTCTGAACCTATCAGCAATATTATGTATAAAGATTTTTCTTCTGCATCATCATAAACCTTAACAATCTCACTAAGAAAACTGTATTTGTATTCAGGGTAATGCAATGAAAAATTGTGTCATGATTAAAAAGGAATTCATTTATTTACAAACAGTAAAATTTTTATCAAACATGTCGCCATATGAAATAAATTAAATGAAGTAGTATGTTGAAAGTTTCACCCGAAATCAAATATAGCAAATTTATATTATTTGATGTAAAATGTAATCACAGAAGATTAAGCCACAATGTTTTAATTAGAGTATTTCTCTATAATAATTAGTAATATTATTAATAATCTCTATAATAAATAATAATTAGAGTATTAAATAGATAAAAACATGATAAAAATCAGTGATTTATCATTCTAGAAAACAATCAGTAGAAAAATACACATTTATGTTTTCTTGAACTAAATAAGATTTTTGTTCAAATTTGATTAATGTAATATATAGACTAAATAAATATATTTGTGATAACATTTATTACTTTTTATTATACAAATAAGGTGTTCTTAGACATGTATAAAATAGAAAATATGTAAATCAGAATGTACTTCAAATAATTAATTTTATAACACGCGCTTTCTTATAACCAAATTATTTTATTCCAAAGACTATTATATAAAAAAATCCCCTTCCAAATTCCTAAGAATTTAAAATTATTTTTCATAGATAGACACATTTTACGAAATATTGTAGTAATCCATACTATATTATTATATTAAACACAAACACTTCTTGATATGTGATTAAATAACATTATTTAATTTAAAATAATTTTCTGTACAGTCAGAATTATCACTAAAATTATAAGAATGCAAGAAAAAATCTAAATACTTTGTAAAAAATATAAATTTTTCAGTTTCTCAAGATGACATATATGAATTCTATGTTCTGGAAAGAAATGGGATGTGAAAAAGAAATTTCGTGATTTGTTTTCGCCTCTTCCATAGCCTTTTTGTTTTCAAGAAAATAAGTTTCAACAATTTTGGAAATAAGCTTGGATACTCTATGAATAAATTTTGGAAACGATTTCCACGAAATACTATAGAAGTTAAAATGTTTGTTTATCTTACTTTTTATAGGAAAGTTTTCAATAAAATTGATTTTTACTTCAATAATGATGAGGAACTCTAGGTTATTTGTAGAAAATTGTTTCTCCCACTATTTATCAAATAAAAAATAAGTACACTTTATATGAAATTTTATTTGTTTGTTATGAAAAGCTTACCAATGTTTTACTTATGTAATCTATGTTTTAGTTATATAAGTTATTAACATTTAAAAAATAAATTTCACTAACATACTTTGAATACATGAACATATTTTAACATATTTAAATACACTCTCAATTTAAGATAAATAGATTTAATATAATATTTTCCCTCCTATTTAAAGTTTCATTAACAGAAAATAGTGGTAGAGTTGCTTTGTGTGATTCTTACTTGTGTGTCATAATTCAAATATATATCTATATATCTCTCTCTCTCTCTCTCTCTCTCTCTCTCTCTCTATATATATATATATATATATATATATATATATATATATATATATATATATATATATATATATATATATATATATATATATATATATATATATATATATATATATATATATATACATATATATATATATATATGGGATATGGGTAACCGTATATAATATATTATATATTATATATATTTTTTTCGTATATTTTTATGGTATATTTTTGTATTTTTATGGTGTGCTGAGTTATGATATGCAACAGCATCTGAAAATTGGCAATGAGTAATATCTGCTTGGATGATGCATTATTCATTTTATTTAGCACTGATGGAGGATATCAAATTTAGAAATAATTTCCATTAAAGTAAATTGTATCCATTTTGCTTTTTATTGTATTATTAAATATATAAATTTTGGGTGTATATTATACTATATGACCATTTTAAGTTTTAAATTTATATTTTGGTATTGTATTTCTTCTCTAAGCTGATTTTACAGTAATAAATTTGCTTGTTTTTTTTTAATATTTTTCTCATATATCTATGTGACACTTCGTTCCTTATGATTTATACATTTAAGAATTTTATAAACTATCTAACAGTAGTTTCTTTTTAATAAAAAATACCAAAATATTTGCAAAAATGTTGTATAGATTTCCTTTTCTTTGTTGTTCTTATCCGGTGTTTAATAGCACTGAATGACGTCTATGTGATAGGTCACTTTTAGAAAATCTAACTAAAATTGAGCCTGTGAAAAAACCAATTCTGTAAAGCCTCAAACATTAAAAAATATGGCCGCATATGTCTAATGATGAGAACACTTTTAACAGAATAGAAAAACATTTTTTCCATAAGAATAGGGCATAGATGTCGAGTGGCCACTGATAATCCTGGTGACGGCCATCTGGTCTGACCTGTATCACTTGATAGTCATTGCGTCTCTAGAGCATTTTGCCTGGTTTCATTGATGAACAAATTTGATGATCCAGGAGGCATTTAAAGCTTTTTCAGTTCTTGAGAACGGACCCAAATATGTCAGTGATTCAGGAATGTCTAAAGGCCCACCAGCACTCTCATTAACCAAAATGTCTTTGTATATCAAGATAGAAAAATGTCCATTGAAAGTGAACCTCTGGATAAGTTAAAAGATGCCTCACTTTTTTAATAATACTTTTCTATAAAAGTGATATACGAAAATATTTAAAGTTTATTTTATTTCTATTTTTAATTAACTGCAATTTTAGATTAGAAATTAGAGAATATTTATTTAAAATTAAAATGTTATATATGTTCCGCTGACCTAAATGTATAAAACATACAAAAGAATCTTATTTATACAGTTGTTGCAGTTATTATTTTCTACTCAAAACAGCATTTGGAACAAGTTTATAACTAATGAACAGATACGAATATAGGATTTCCAATTTCAATAGTTTTTTGATAAGTAATCAAGTTCTTTGAACAATTCCTTATGGAAAAATATATAGAATTTAAATTATTATGTATTAAAATAAATTACATTCATAAATAGGTATATATGATCACTATCATTGTTTTTATTCTGGCTTAATTAATATTTTTTTAAAAATAATATTGTGTTGCAGTGGATTTGTGATTTATATTAATTAAGAAATGAGTTAAATTACATTCCAGTAAATTTTAGTGTATATTACTTGAAAAAATAAATAATTCTACAAAACAGATTTTGAAAATCATCTGGGTATTAATTTTATAGAATAAAATTATTTTACATTAAAATATTGTTAAAAATCATTTTTAAACCTCAATTATAAATTATGAAACTAAATTTTGTTAATAACAATAAATGTTTGATAATAACAAGGATGTTTGAATATTAATTATGTTTTCAGCATATTAAAATAATTGTATTCTTGAGTAGTGAAATATTTTTTTAAAAAAAGGACTCTGAGTTGTATGTTTAGTAAAAGAATGATGAAATTTAAGTTTAAATATTCTATCTTATACCGATTGCCGCTAATTTTATACATTAATTGATTTTAAATTTTATTTCTAATAGAAATACTGAATATTAATTAATCTGGAATATTTATAATAAATGCAAAATATAGCTGAGTAACTGAAAACAGAATATTAAATTAAATTGAAAAAATATTTGATTATATACATTTAGAAACTAAAAAACATTGACTTAAATGTATTCATATATATATATATATATATATATATATATATATATATATATATATATATATATATATATATATATATATATATATATATATATATATATATATATATATATATATATATATATATATATATATATTTATATACTTATATATATATATATATATGTATGTATATATATATATATATATATATATATATATATATATATATATATATATATATATATATATATATATATATATATATATATATATATATATATATATATATATATATATATATATATATATGAATACATTAAGTTTATTTTAACATATTTAACATAATTTAAGTTAATTTTAGTTAACAACATTTAACATAAATTAAATTTATTTTAAATTAAAAAAAATTAATTTTTTTTCAAAATAAAACAGTTAGAAATACATTATTTGATTAACGAAATGCTAATATCACATTGTGAATGAAATTTTCACTTTAAAATCTTTAATATGCGCAGAGTATTCCATGAAGCATAATAAATAATGAATTATAAGGACTAAAATAAACTGATGGAACCAATATATTATTGGGCAAAGAAAACTTCCTTTAAGTATTGATTTTTTACCAGTAACTGGATCCGTATCTGTTTTTGTTTCTTTTCTACAAGTTTTTTCTAAGAATTCACTTTTGTCCTGTAAAAAAGCGGCCAATGTCACGTGCGATTTCCTTTCCCAATTCTATTCAGTTTCTGCTTCTATTTTTCATCTGTTTATTGATGGAGAAGAACTAGAAAAACAGCCATATTTGAAAAAATACTCTGGATGAGTTTTCCACAATGCACCTCGTCTTGGAAATTTCCATCAATATATATCTTAAAATTTTGAGTTAAACTTATATACCAAAAAGTTTATGAGTGTATAATTGTGTTTACGGAAATATTTTTCAATTTTCAAGAAAGGTGGAGTAACTATAAATAGATTTTTGATAAGTATGAAAGTGAAAAATGACATTTATTGATTGTTTTTGCTTTCACTTTACACTTTTTTCAGTATACTAACGTTAATTTCTCAGTTATTGTTGAAGATCTTTTTAGTAAGTAATAAAAAATATTACGCCTTTGAATTTCGGATGGTAATACTCAAAATAAAATAAAATATTAATAAAAATCATATTATTAAATTACTGTTCCCACATAAATGAAAGATGAACTTTAAAACTCTGACTGATAATCTTTTTCTAGAAAACACACTTCTAAATTTCAATATAGTTAAATCTTTTAATTAATGTCTTACTAACAAAAAAATAGAAGTATATTTCTGAATATTTGATAAAACTTTTTTTATAATTTTTATATTTATAAAAAACATTGATAAAACTTTAAAACTAGTATTGCAAATCAGCTTCCAAATTATATATATTTACAGCAATATACTTTACTGCATTTACATTAAAATAATATTTAATTCTAAACTAAAATAATATTTAAATAATATTTCCAAAATTTCAGTCATTCTGGAAAAAATGACTGAAACTTTGTCACTACATTAAATTCTGTGTCGAATACATGTTTTAGATCATGTACCAATTACGTTATGGTTACTTTTATTTTAAATCATAGTTCCTTAACAATATAGACAGTGATCAATTGTATCCCTCGTATTAATTGAGCTATATTTTGGAGCTATGCGTGATCTTATACTTAATCAAAAGAAACCCATCCTTGATATCAATCCAATAATTTTACAATAATACATTATGTATTTTTTTAAAAAATACACACAAAACAAGTATTTAAAATATTATTGATCATGCAAACTGCATAAAATAATTTCTTATCAGGGAAATTTAAATAACTGATGTTAGTTTAGAACTATGCGAATATTTTGATAGACTGATTTAAGTAAGAAAAGTACTTAATATTCAAATACAACCATAAACGAAACCAAATTTTCAAGGATTAATTGAGTTCCTTTTTTCTTAAGATCAAATGACATAATAAATATACAGAACTGGCCATTAAAACTGCTACACCAGGAAAGCGGCACACCACACACGTGAAATTTGCATGACAGGTAGAACTTGCTGCGATATGCAAATGATTAGATTTTCAGCACATTCATACAAAGCAGGCGACAGTAGCGACATCTACAATGTGTATAAAACCGGAGATTTGACAGCAGTTTTCTCATATTCAATTTCCGTTTCAACGTTGTTTTCGGCAAAGAAAATTGTTGTAATGCCTCGTGTAAGAAGAAGAAATGCCTATCAGCACGTGTCTGATTTTGATCGAGGAAGGATTATAGCCTACCGGGATTGCGGTTTATCGTACCTCAATATCTCTGCTCGCGTCGGTCGAGACCCCAGGACTAATAGCAGAATATAGAATTGATGGGTTCAGGACAATCATACGGAAAGTCATGCTGGATCTCAGCGACCCCCCATCACTAACAGCAGAGAAGACAGACATCTTATCCGCATGGTCACAAGGGATCGTACAGCCACGTCACGAAATGGAGTCATTTGCAAGGCAACAAGTTTCTGCTCGAACAGTTCGACGATGTTTGCAGCAGCATGGATTGTCTGCACGGTGACCATGGCTTCGGCTACCATTGACGCTGCGTCACAGACAGGAGCGCCTTCAATGGTGTGATCAGCGACGAACCTCGACGCGGGAATGGCATCACATCATATTTACAGATGAATCTCAGTTCTGTATACAGGACCATGATGACCGCATCCGTGTTTGGAGGCATCGTGGAGAACGTGCGTGCATTGCCAGCTTGCATTGGACATCGTCATACTGGCCCATCTGCTGGAGTGATGGTATGGGGTGCCATTGGATACACGTCTCGATCACCTCTTGTTCGCATTACCGGCACTTTGAACAGCAACCGTTACATTTCCGATGTGTTAAGGCCCGTGGCTCTGCCCTAACTTCGAGGCCTCCCTAATGCTTTGTTTCAACAGGATAATGCACGACCGCATGTTGCTCGTACTGTTCTGAACTTCCTTGATACAGAACAGGTTCGACTGTTACCCTGGCCAGTACGTTCTCCTGATCTGTCACCAATTGAGAACGTGTGGTCAATGGTTGCCGAGCGATTGGCACGCCATCACTCACCATCCACTACTGTCGATGAACTGTGGCATAGTGTTGAAGCTGCATGGACTGAGATCCCCGTACATACCATACAATCTCTGTTTGACTCCATGCCTAAGCGGATAAATGCTGTTATTGCAGCCAGAGGTGGCTGCTCTGGGTACTGATTTCTCAAGATCTATACATCCTATTTTCCTGTAATTCTAATCTCTTGTTTTTCCACTATAATGTATGTGTCCAATAAATATCGTTCTGTTATTTGCACTCCTTCTTGGTGTAGCAATTTTAATAGCCAGTACTGTATATAAATATATATCACAGTCTTCCGTATTATAATTTATGTAAACTATATAAAAGTTGGTTTGTTCTCTTCTTACTTACACATATCATAATCTCATTCGTAAAATTTTTCTAAATTATAAAGAGCTAGATGTTAACATTTTTATCCATCACAAAATTTTATAATTAAAATTAAGTATTTTTATATTAAAAAAATATTTAAATGATACTTTTATAAACATTTTAAAATTATATATTGTATTTTTGTTGCAATATTGTTAACTCTATATTATTAAAACAGATTATTTTATTAATATGTAATTTCAACGTAATATAATAAAACCAATGGCAGAAAAACTTTAAACGTATTCTCAAACATCATTACTTCATCATATTTTAAATTTTTGCAGAAAATCGTTCCTAAGCAGTATCTTAGAAATAAACTCAGAAAAAACTTATAAACTATGATAATATGCGTGCACAGAAAACAAAAACACAATATTTATTTCCTATAAGACAAAACTGTTTAAATTAAAAGTGAGAAATGAAAATTACAAAAGAATCTCATTTCGAGTGGAAAACAATTAGAGAAGAAACTTACTGACGATGCATCTTTAATCATAAAAAATAAATATCGACAAATAGCGTAATTAATATTCATAAAGTAAAAAAGGGAAATTAAAGAAATAATTTAAAATCCATGCCAGGATATACAATTTCAAACATATTCTGAAATTTAGAACATTAATGTGATATTAAGCAGCAAAATTGTAGGAAAATTATTAGTATTTAAAGATGCAGGGTAAATTATGAATAAGTAAATTTATTACGGATATAATAATACATTTATTAATTATTATACCATTTCATTCATTAATTAAGGTATAATACATTATTAATTATAAATAATATATACGATTTTTACACTCTATTGCAAATTTTCATTGCCTGAGTAGGTAAATGATTGCACTATATCATGTTAATCTAAACTAGTTAACGTTTCGAAAGTTTAAATACTTAAAGTTTAATAGTATTTAAACTTTCGAAATAGTCATTTTCAGTGGTTCAGAACCTTGTCTACAGCTCTAATTAATGTATATGTGTGTGTGTGTTTGTATGTAACATCCCCTTTTGTAGTTTACATTCACCGAAAGATAAGTTCATTAAATGATAATTGTATAAGTGCAGCTGCATGAATACGTGCAGTAATCCCGTCTCCTACTGGAAACAAAGCTTGTATCGAAGGATGAAACTGATCTGATAAAATTTCTCTATGTTTCTCCCCAGTGATGCTTCCTTCAAGAATTACGATTTATCCAATATAAAGTGGCTATTTGGCTACTCATATCTTTTATCAGTTTCACCCTCTTCCAAAAATGTAACCATCTTGTTGTAGAGTAAATTATAAATGACGATTTGTCAAATCATATTACTTTCTTCCACATCGCAATCAACCAGATTATGTGGGTGTGAAACTACTATAGACGACTTTTATCCTCAGCACCTGTGACAAGTGGCTTGTGAATTGCTGTTTTGTCACAAATGTTATACATGTGAAACTACCTCTTAACTATTAATCAGTAGCACTGTAAAATTCAGATTTTGATTGAACTATGCAATTACTTTTGTCGTAATTGTGTTTTTTAAGGCATTACAATTCACTTCGATATTCGCTTGTCTTTTTCCCTGAGCACCTTTTCCACCATTTTGCATGGCTGAGCTAGTCTTCCCACGCTGTATGCATGTTATCATTATTTTAGACATTGTTTCAGTAGAAACACCTAAAATTTGGGATGTTTTAGTCACATATACGCCAGCCCCTATAGTTTTACATCTATGAAATTCGGAGAAATCTGTGATTATGATTTTAAAGTAAACCCAAGACTTTTAGAACTTTAATATAGTTACCCTATACTACCAATTTGTATACCTCTCTGTTTATAAAACACTGGTTTCTAGCATTATATTATAATACTTACGATATTTTATGCTTTCAAAAATGTCAGGTTTATTAACAGGTGTTTTTTCCTTTATATTTTACCAGCTGTATAAATAGTATGGCTAGAGTTACAGCATTTTTTTCCATTTTCAGAACGTTAAATAGTCACAAAGATTTTGTCAGTTCGTAATTTATTTGTTGTCAAAAATAAGTACGGGGTTCCTTCTAAAAAATTGTATTTTGTTATTCCAGTTATTATAACCACTAATCACAAACATGTGAATGGAAAATTTGTTTTTGCAAACTCCTTTCAAAATAATGCTCTTCTGTGGGGCGTTATATCATTTTATGGATGATACAAGATCCAATGTATTCATTATTCTTGATAATACATACAAAAAAGCTCCAAAATTCCAAAGGGCTTTCCATATGTTCATTCAGAACTTTATTGTTAATTTATCATTGTCAGATAACTAACATTAAATTCAGTTTATTCAGAGCAAATCACATAAAAATATTTTCATTGCTTGATTTTATTTTTCAGTTTAATTTTTAGAAACCGATGTAGCTATAAGAGATTTTAGCACAAATAGTTATAAAAGAAAATAAAAAAAGAATTAAAATTCTAGCTCAAAAATATTCTGAAAGACATTACATGATATAGATAAAAAAATCCTTACAACTAAATAATTATGAAGAGATTTCTATACCCTAAATATTAAAAATTTATCTTATTTCCTTTTCTTAAATCTGATTTATAACTATGCTATAAGATAGATGTCAAAATGTGTCGATTTCATGTTGATGTAATTTTCTAAGCACTTTAATTGTCATAATAACTTAGAAAAAGTATTTCTTAATATTTGAAATCAGTTTCAATATGTATTTTATTGATCATTGTTTTTTAAATTTTTTGCTCATAATTACATGATCACTTGAAAAATCTTAATTTATTCGTAGTAATTTGAAGAATCAATTTAGTTTACAACAATATATTTTCTTTTCGAAACTGCTAAATGTTCACCGGCCTTTTAATTTGATAATATAGTTTTAACTTATCTCTTTATACTTAAAATTTTTAATAATAATTTTTTTCATTGAGAATTATATATGACGCATTAAAAATTTTCCTTTACGAACCGAAAAATTATATTTAAAGTCTAAATTCAAACAACCTTCATTATGTAAATTATTTGATTATTAATTTTAGAATGCCAGCACACACACACATTCATCAAATTTCTTTCTTTTTCCATCAAAATAGAAATCAATTTAATTCGAATATCTCTAAAACATTCTCTTTATTTAAATCTCTTTAGTTTCAGGAATAAAAACTTTACTGATTTTCTTTCCGAGAAATAATATCTACAACGCTAGATCTCAAAAAGAAAAGACTAGACAATATACTCAGAAAACAACTATATCATTCTTTTTTCTTATCCAGAATTTTCTGTGAAAGACATGGCCTTTTATTACTCAAAATACAATATCTTATATGTAATATAAATTTCAGAATGCGGGTTTTGTAATATCATAGCTTATATTCTAATATATACTATTTCAAAGTAAAAATAAATAAATTCTTTTCCTAAAGAATTTCGTAATCCTCTCAATTTTGAAGGATTCAAGTATTTTTTTCGTATATTTTGTTTAAAATTTATCTTTCTTTCAATATTATCCTCTGAATACCATTTAATTTCCAATAGTTATTTAATGTCATTTACTGAAAACGAATATATCTCAAGGTAACGATTATATATCTTCAAATTTTAGGTATAAGAAAGGAGATATTAGAACACCATAACTTACGACGACTAACTTTTAAGCAATTTCCTTTAACTACACTGTTACCATTTCAATTATTTTCAATTATTTCTTTCATATAGATTACAAATTTAATAATTCACTTAAAAGTGTAAATATGAGAAAGTATTTAAATTGAAATTATTTATTAACTGATTTTTATTAGATAAAGAATATCTGATAAGTAAATTTTTTAAATAAAATATTTGTTTGCCCAAAACTCTCTCTCTTATTTGGATTTATTTAATTCGCTATTCAATTTTTATTCCTGATGCGTAAACTACCTGATCACTTTTTTAATAGAATCAGAGCTTTTTGTTATCAAAATTATTATAATATATAATACAAAAATAAACAAAATTGTGATTTAATTTATCAAAAGTCATTTCTAATTAGACGTATATAATTTATTGTTCTAAGCAATGATCTATAATTTTTATTTAAGAATGTCAATGCTTGAATACTTTTAATATAAAAATAATATTTAGTTTTATGCAACTTCTATTCGGTTTAAATAAAATATATAGCATCGGGAAACATTATAAAAACAATCAGCTCAAGTATTCAAAGATCAAGCCCTACAAGCATTTGAAGAAAAAAATTATTACAGTCATCTAAAAAAAATTACTTTTGTCATAAAATATAATAGTTTCATAGTAGGTCATTTTGATTGAATAATTAATTAATGATAGTTAAATTATTATCTTAATTTAGGTTTAAATTTTATTTAAAATGGAAAAAGAAATGAATTTGAATACCATTCTTTTTAGTAGCACAACTGTTATTATATTTTTCTTTTATGTTGAGCAACGTTTTCATTATAGATCAAACAATAATTTTATGTAAAATATAATTAGAACTAAGTTCTATGAAGTGAAGAAGTTCATATTTAATGATTATTTTACAATAGAATATTACTGTTTTGCTTCTACTCAAAAATTAGCGTCTGTTAAAATTTGCGCTGCTGTGTTTTCTGACCTAAGACATGAATACAGCCCACCCTTGATTAAGCAAATTCCTCCAAGAGGGTAAATAAGTAAAAAGTACTCAAAGAAGTCTTATAACAGTTTCAAGTGTTTGAATAAACTTTGTGGTGTCAAAGTATAATGCATTTCTGTCAGCAAAAATGCAGCCATTACATTTTATGAAAGTAATAGTTTTATTGTTCTTTGATTTTAATAAATAAAAGTACTTCTATATGCGAAAATAAATGTATAATTTAACTGAACCTTAAGTAAATTCTGGTATTATCGTTTTTATTAAGATATTTATTGACAATATTTTTAGCTATATACTTAATTGATCAACGACCAATTTGTCGAGATTGAAGAGTAAATGAAATAATAAAAATATTAATAAAAGATATTCCCTATAGAGAAATGATACACAACTGGAAATATCCACTTGTAATAACATCTGATTCAGAGTTTATCCTTTATTCTTCTCATGCTGTCTTCCTTTAGAATCGTTTTTTCCTTCGAACAAAAAGAAAAACGTCACATGTGGCTTCTTCTGCACATTATTTGTTTCCTTTCCAATCTTTTCTTCCGTATATTGAATGGAAAAAGAGTTAAAAGAACAGAAATTAATCAAAGAAAAATATTTAATGAAATGTTGTTTATTTATTTTTCGTAAAAGAGAAAATTTAAGTATATTTGATAACAAATATTTTCTTAATGCCTAGCCTTTTGAAATGGAATATCAATTTTAATTGTTAATTTTAAGCTCAAGTTAAATAAAATACATAAATTTAGGTAAATGCAA